>JAZHYW010020347.1:0-30305 GCA_037355805.1 Ixodes ricinus
GTAGTGTGCTGTAAATAATCTAGGCAGCGCGTGCACACGTGCGTGACAGCGGCACGCGCTGTCACCGGAATTTGATGTACATATTGTAAATAGAACCAGTCTTGATTGAAACTCCGAGCTGGCGTGACGTGTCTTCCTTTCCCCGGTGCGGCCGCTTGGTCCCCGGCCACCGACCATCTCGCGTCCCACGCGCCACGAAATGTAAGCCTTCCAAGTATCTTTACAGGCCTTCCGAGGCGCTGTCTTTGTCGTAGCCTTTCATGTCTCTCTCCCCCTTTCATAGTGGCCCTCCGCGACCATTACATTTTGGCGACGAGGTCTTTTCTTTCATTTTTCCATTTTCGCCTCTCGTGAACATTTGATCAGACTCCGTGCCGGAGATGAGTGGTGGCAACACCGGCATGTATGGTTTTCTTTTGTGTGTTAGTTAATATTGTCTCGTAACAGTAAGAGGATGGCGACGGTTTCCTTACCGACGCCACCAGCATTTCTTCCCACGCCAGGTGCCCCTGCGCAGCCTTGGCTAAGTTGGAAAACGTCGTTTTTCAATTATCTTGTGGCCATAGAGGCAGATGAAAGCTCTCCGAAGCGCAAGCGCGCACTACTGTGGTCGTTGCTTGGCTTGGAAGGCCAACGAATAGTTTCAACATTTCCTTCAACAATCCCCGCCAGCAGCGCGGCCGTCTCTGAATTTGATGAGCTCGTAGCGGCACTTGATGAGCATTTTGCTGCCAAAGCTAACGTTGTCGTCGAACGCAGGCAATTTCTCACCCGCGTCCAGTCTCCGGGAGAGAGCGTCCTCGACTACCTTAGCGCACTCAGGCAACTCGGTTCTTTTTGTGATTTCGGAGAGTCCCTTGAAAACCGCATCGCGGAAGTCTTTTTGGCCGGTTTAAATTCATCGGAAGTACAAGATCGGGTAATCCGAGAGTCTGCGGGAGCTGGACAACCTAGCCTCGAACGCGTTGTGTTCCTAGCACAGCAGTTCGAACAGGCGTCTCGAGATTGCGATCGGTACCGCCAAGTTTCCTCCAGTTTATCGCGTTCTGGAACGCCGCACGCCGTTCAGGTCGTACAAGGGGCTTTTATTCAGCGTGAACAAGATGGCCGACGTTCGAATTCGAATTTGAACATCCAAGATCAAAATGGAGAGCGGCGGCATGCCGTTTCCTCCTCCCCCGCAAATGTTTCCTTCTCGCCGCAACACCAGTCGCGCGCACACACCCGCACTTTCGTGAGCCGAGTACCGCGTGATGCTCCGCCGGGCGCGCGCGCTCTTGGGCGCGGGGCAGAGTCGTGTCAGTTCTGCGGTCGTCGACCCCATCCACGTGAGGAATGTCCTGCTTCAGGAATGTCTTGTTTTTCTTGCGGCAAATTAGGTCATTTTTCAAATGTTTGCCGGAGTTCTCCCCCATCGTCTGCTGCCACCGATCGTCGTCAGCTGGCCTTTCCGCCGGGACGTGGCCGTGCCGCCGGTCGCCGGTACCAGCGGCTTGGAGTTGGCCGTAACCAGACACCCAGCCATGGAATCGTCACATTTCCTGACGAGGAGGAGCAGCAGCCGAAAGTTTGCGCCGTCGGATCACCGGAAGTCCTCCCGAAAGGACGCGCCGACCGGCGCCCACGGAATTTCACCGCTGATGTTCAGGTGAATGGATCTACATTACCCTTACTCATTGATACTGGCTCCGAAGTGTCAATACTTTCCGAGAGCATGTTTAACAAGATCAACTCCCAGCAGCAAATCCGGCTAAAGAAACCGCCGCGCACTCTTGTGCACTACCTCCGAGGGTCGATTCCAGTCGTGGGATGTTTCCAGACCAAAGTCGGCTTCAAAGAACGCTCCGCCGACATTCTTTTTTACGTCGTTCGCAATGGCCGATCCCTGCTAGGGACAGATGCCGTGTATGGACTTCGTCTCATTTTGTCGGGTGCTCCACTCGAATGTTTCCATGTCAATTCAGCTGACTCTCGCGCAGCCATCCCGGGCCATGTAAAGTCGGCTGGAGTCCCGCAGCCCCCATGTACGGTGGAGCCCAGTCCTCCACCGCATCCTTCAAGTGCTCCCTGCAAGCACCCTCCACCATTGTCCACTGTTCACGGCACTCAGCCGTCCACGTCGTCTGAGTACTACTCAAGTAGAGGCGTCTTCGGAGACCAGACTTCAAGGGATCCGTCGACGTCGGGACCATCTTTGCAACCTTCATCGGTGAGCGATGCATCGAAATTACCTTCTGGTTTCGAAGAATTTGAGGATCTCTTTTCACCTGAGTTAGGGTTAGTTAAAAACCAAACTCACACAATCACTGTCCGGCACCATGTCCCGCCGGTGCAGGCTAAACTTCGCCGCTTACCGATCACGTTGCGTGATGCCGTCAGTGCAGAAATTCAAAAACTCGAGCGCCAAGGCGTTATCGAGCGCGTAAACGCGTCGGAATGGGTGTCCCCCATTGTAGTAGTTAAGAAGAAAGACGGTGGAATCCGTATGTGCGTCGATCTGCGGGCGCCAAATCAGGCTGTCGTTATAGATTCTTTTCCGCTTCCGCACATTGATGAGCTTCTGAACTCCCTCAGTGGAGCTTCCCATTTTTCTAAGTTAGACCTTGCGTCTGCTTATCACCAGGTCCGTCTCGACCCCAAGAGTCGTGACTTAACGGCATTCATTACCCATGAAGGGCTTTTTCGTTTCAAACGAGTTTGTTTCGGTCTGGCGTCTGCACCAGCGGCCTTCCAACAGGTCATGTCCAAGATATTAAAACATTGTCCAGGAGTCCAGTTTTATCTGGACGATGTCATTGTCTATGGTTCCTCCCAGAAGGAACATGATCATAATCTCAGACAAGTCCTCAAATGTATTAGAGAGGCCGGCATGAAACTCAATAGAAAAGCCGTTTTCAATGTTTCTGAACTGTCATTCCTTGGTCATCGTCTGTCTGCGGAGGGTCTAGCACCCCTTCCGTCGAAGATAGACGCGGTCCTGAATTTTCCAGTTCCATCGGAACCTTCGCAGTTGAAGGCCTTCCTAGGTCTAGTTGAATATTACAGTAAGTTTGTCCCGCACTGTGCTACCCTCGTAGAACCCCTCCGTAGGCTTCTGCGCAAGGGAGCATCTTTTGTCTGGTCCTCCGACGTAGAGGCCAGTTTCCAAAGTGTCAAGTCCTGTCTTCAACAGGCACCCATTCTTGCAATGTTCAATCCAAATCTTCCAGTTGTCGTCTCCACAGACGCGTCCAATTACGGACTAGGTGCTGTTCTCCAGCAACAGCATGGGAAGCAACTGAAGACTGTTGCTTTCGCTTCCCGCTCTCTCTCCGAAGCAGAGCGGAAGTACTCAGCAGGAGAGAAAGAAGCCCTCGCCATCCTGTGGGCTTGTGAGAGATGGCATGTTTATCTGTGGGGTCGACATTTCGAAATCCAGACAGATCATCAGGCTCTTGTCACATTAATGTCCACTCAAGGGACAGGTGTCCGTCCACGACGCATCAGTCGCTGGACGGCTAGACTCTTTAACTACAATTTCACCATGAAGTATCGCAAAGGCAGCGACAATGTAGTTGCCGACGCTTTGTCTCGCCTTCCGGTCCCAGATACCGAAGAAGGTATGGCTTTTGAGGAGGAAGTGGTTTCAATCGTCTGTGCATGCCTCACAGAGAAAGAATTCAAGGAAGAAACTGCAAAAGATCCTGTATTACCAATTGTCATGACATATCTTTCCAACACATGGCCTTCAGAGGACAAGTTGCCTCCTGAATTCAAACCATATTTCGTTGTAAGAGACCAGCTCTCAGTCACAGATGCATTGTTGTTCCAGGGAGAGAAGATAGTGGTTCCGTCCACTCTCCGTGATCAAGTCATTGATGTAGCACATGAAACACACCAAGGTATTTCGCGCACCACCAGCATAATCAAGGAGCTTTACTGGTGGCCGCATCTAAATCAACATGTCAGGACCAAAGTTCAGAACTGTTCGGTATGTCAGTCGACAGACAAGCCTGCAAAGGCATCTCCTGCACCTCTTCAACCAGTCGAATTCCCCACCCGTCCATGGGTAAAACTGGGTATGGATATTGTTGGTCCCTTCGAACGAGCTCCTGCTCAGGAAAGATTTTTTATCACATTGGTAGATTACCACAGCAAGTGGCCTGAAGTGGCACCAGCCCACAACGTCACGACTGCCACAGTCATAAAGTTTTTGAAGTCTGTCTTTGCCCGCGAGGGTCTGCCGCAAGAGATCACGACAGACAATGGTCCACAATTTATTTCAAAGGAGTTCAGCGATTTCTTGAAGATGCATGGCATCAAGCATGCAAAGTCATCCCTCTACCATCCCCAAGCTAATGGGCAGGTAGAGCGATTCAATCGAGTCCTTAAGTCTGTTATTCAGTTGGCTCTCGTCCAACATCGTCCGCTTTCTGAAGCCATTACGGAATATCTCGGTGTTTACCGAAGTACGCGCCATGCCGCGACTGGAGAAACGCCAGCTTTCCTTCTACATGGTCGCACCCACCGGACGCGACTGCATCTCCAAGGGCGAGGGACCCCAGAGTCCGCCGTCCCTTCACATGTCGTTCAGGAAGAGCTTCCTGATAGAGTCAAGGAATATCAAATGAAGATGAAAAAGTATTCCGATGCCAGGCGAGCAGTCAAGCACCCTGCTTTTGCTCCTGGGCAATCAGTAAAGGTTTTCAAACCCAACATTAGAGGGAAAATGCGCAACAAATATGCTCCACCGCAACATATACATGAACAAGTAGGACCAGCCACGTATAGATTAGATGATGGAACCATATGGAATGCAGCCAAAATGACACGTACCACATTGAAACCACCCCAACGTCAGCCTTTGTGGCTTATGGACGATGACATATTCCCCACTTCAACTAATGCGGCTCCAGCTGTAAGCCTGGGCCACGTGCCACCTGAGGGTCCGGCACCTGCAACTTTGCGTGCTGCGGCCCCCAGCGTCGTTCCCGTTTCTGCGGCCCCTGCTGCCGTTCCTGTTTTTGCGGCCCCTGCTGCCGTTCCTGTCCATGCGGCCCCTGCTGCCGGTCCTGTTCTTGCGGCCCCTGCTGCCAGTCCTGTTCTTGCGGCCCCTGATGCCGGTCCTGTCCCGACGGACCCTGTTGCCGCCCATGCTTCCTGCGGCACCCGGTCCTGGCCATGTAGCTGTGGTGCCTGGTGCTGCCCATGTACCGGCAGTACCCGGTGCCCTTCACGTTCCTGCTCCTGCGGCACCCTGTGCCGTGCAAGATGCGGTGGTCTTCGGTGGCCTTCCCGCCACCCCAGTCCCCGGTGCCGTTCCTGATTCCGGTTTCCAAGCGGCCTTCCGCGCCGCCGTACCAGGCAATCAAGCCAGCAGCCAGCCACCAGTCCCGCCGGCTGCCCCGGCTGCAGTCTTCCAAGAGGCCCCCAGGGTCGCTGTCCAGGAGGGTCCTGAACCTTCCGTTCCTTCGAGCGGTGCAATAGTGAGCACCGCATCAAGTTCATCCCAACTGGGACTCGGGTATTGCAGCGAGCTGCCGTCATCTAGCTCCGCAACGGTCTCGGCGGAGTCCCTGAACTCCGTGGGACCAGAGGTCGCCACACTTTCCGAGCCTCCAGTGGACCACACTCTAACAGAGGGCTCTGGAGAGAGTCTTGACGTGACACCAGAATCATCACCAACAGCAAGTGATCGTGATGGATCGGAGCCGTCCACCCCTACGGCTCCCCAGGCATCTCCGTCGGACAATCATCGCCCAAGGCGGCAGAGACGTCTGCCGGCACGATTGAGAGACTATGTGCTAGATTTTTGTTCACCCAGTCCCACTACGAGTAGAACATTTGACGTTTAGTGTTATTCACATATGCATAATTTTGTTTTATAAGTCTAGTGTTTTTTTTATACACGCTTCAGTCTAACTGAATGTTTCTCGACAAAGAGCAGTGTCCCAGATAATGACTGCACCTTTCGTCCTTATATTCCCTTCTGTCTCTGCATAGTTATGTTTTTGCTTATAGTGATGGGTAGGATTTCTGTGTGTGCGTGAACTCTGTATTTTCTTTAAGGAGTAAGCTGTTTTCTTTTCTTCCCTACTAAATTACCCAACATTTATTTTTCTATTAAGGGAGGAGAAGATGTAGTGTGCTGTAAATAATCTAGATGGCGTTTTCAGCTGCATTTGAGATCGTGCCACGTGCGTGACAGCGGCACGCGCTGTCACCGGAATTTGATGTACATATTGTAAATAGAACCAGTCTTGATTGAAACTCCGAGCTGGCGTGACGTGTCTTCCTTTCCCCGGTGCGGCCGCTTGGTCCCCGGCCACCGACCATCTCGCGTCCCACGCGCCACGAAATGTAAGCCTTCCAAGTATCTTTACAGGCCTTCCGAGGCGCTGTCTTTGTCGTAGCCTTTCATGTCTCTCTCCCCCTTTCATAGTGGCCCTCCGCGACCATTACAGACTGCACCTCACAACAGTGGTACATGACCGCACACCTGTGTGATGTTCATCCAGATGATAAAATGTTTTCTTTATTTGGCTCGAGAGGCGCCGCATCGTGGAAAGGCAAAAGCCCGTACCATGAAGACTCGCAGTGTTGCGTCTAATGAACATAGCAATGCCATGTACACAAAAAAATGGGTTGGTGTATGTTTATACAGCCTGGAACTTTGTCTGCCTCAACGAACGACGAGTCTCTGAGCTGTAGTTGAGAAATTTAGCCAGTGCAGCACAACCGCTAGCATGGGGTCTTCAACGTGCATCACGCAGTAGTGATACACGACTGCACAACGGTACGATGCTCATCCAGATCGAAACGGGCAGGGGTGGGGATTGAGCCCAGAATCCTAGGGTTCTGCAGCGCGAGCTATCGCTCCACATGCTCCGAGCTAGTGTGCGCTAGCCCACTCGGCCACCAATCCCCCCTGGAATATATACAAGATGACGACACTGCTGCAAAACAAGCACATTGAGTTAATAATGTTAGCACACACTGATCAACAATCTCAATCTCACTAAACCTCTTTCAGGAACAATTTCGCAAGTTCAAGCTCTCGTGCCATCTGACAGTGGTCGAAGGGTGGTGCAGCAGACACAAAACAGACCAGGACTGGCCTCATGAGGGAAGGCAGCGGCGAGGGCACCCCCACACTGCTGCAAAACAAGCTACATTGGAGCTCAATGTCAGCACACACTGAGCAACAATCTCAATCTCACTAAACTGAGACTCGGTCAGGAACTATTTTGCAAGTTCATGGTCTCTCACCATTTGACAGTGGTCAAAGGGTGGTGTAGCAGACACAGAACAGACCAGGAAGGCCTCATGAGGGAAGGTAGAGGTGAGGGCACCTCTCAACACTGCTGCAAAACAAGCACATTGAGCTAATGTTAGCACACACTGAGCAACAATCTCAATCTCACTAAACCGAGACTTGGTAAGGAACGATTTTGCAAGTTCGTGGTTTCTCACCATCTGACAGTGGTCGAAGGGTGGTGCAGCAGACACAAAACAGACCAGGACGGCCTCATGAGGGAAGGCAGCGGCAAGGACACCCCCACACTGCTGCAAAACAAGCACATTGAGCTAATGTCAGCACACACTGAGCAACAATCTCAATCTCACTAAACCGAGACTTGGTAAGGAACTATTTTGCAAGTTCGTGGTCTCTCACCATTTGACAGTGGTCGAAGGGTGGTGCAGCAGACACAAAACAGACCAGGACGGCCTGCATGAGGGAAGGTAGAGGCGAGGGCACCCCTCAAACTGCTGCAAAACAAGCACATTGAGCTAATGTTAGCACACACTGAGCAACAATCTCAATCTCACTAAACCGAGACTTGGTAAGGAACTAATTTTGCAAGTTCGTGGTCTCTCACCATCTGACAGTGGTCGGAGGGTGGTGTAGCAGACACAGAACAGACCAGGAAGGCCTCATGAGGGAAGATAGAGGTGAGGGCACCTCACACTGCTGCAAAACAAGCACATTGAGCTAATGTCAGCACACACTGAGCAACAATCTCAATCTCACTAAACTGAGACTCGGTCAGGAACTATTTTGCAAGTTCATGGTCTCTCACCATTTGACAGTGGTCAAAGGGTGGTGTAGCAGACACAGAACAGACCAGGAAGGCCTCATGAGGGAAGGTAGAGGTGGGGCACCCTCAACTGCTGTAAAACAAGCACATTGAGCTAATGTCAGCACACACTGAGCAACAATCTCAATCTGACTAAACCGAGACTTGGTAAGGAACTATTTTGCAAGTTTCAGTGGTCTCTCACCATTTGACAGTGGTCAAAGGGTGGTGCAGCAGACAAAAACAGACCAGGACGGCATGCATGAGGGAAGGTAGAGGCGAGGGCACCCCTCAAACTGCTGCAAAACAAGCACATTGAGCTAATGTTAGCACACACTGAGCAACAATCTCAATCTCACTAAACCGAGACTTGGTAAGGAACAATTTTGCAAGTTCATGATCTCTCACCATCTGACAGTGGTCGAAGTGGTGTAGCAGACACAGAACAGACCAGGAAGGCCTCATGAGGGAAGATAGAGGTGAGGGCACCCCCCACACTGCTGCAATACAAGCACATTGAGCTAATGTCAGCACACACTGAGCAACAATCTCAATCTCACTAAACTGAGACTCGGTCAGGAACTATTTTGTAAGTTCATGGTCTCTCACCATTTGACAGTGGTCAAAGGGTGGTGTAGCAGACACAGAACAGACCAGGAAGGCCTCATGAGGGGAAGGTAGAGGTGAGGGCACCCTCCACACTGCTGCAAAACAAGCACATTGAGCTAATGTTAGCACACACTGAGCGACAATCTCAATCTCACTAAACCGAGACTTGGTAAGGAACTATTTTTGCAAGTTCGTGGTCTCTCACCATCTGACAAGTGGTCGAAGGGTGGTGCAGCAGACAAAAAACAGACCAGGACGGCCGCATGAGGGAAGGTAGGGCGAGGCACCCCTCAAACTGCTGCAAAACAAGCACATTGAGCTAATGTTAGCAACACTGAGCAACAATCTCAATCTCACTAAACCGAGACTCGGTCAGGAACTATTTAGCAAGTTCATGGTCCCTCACCATCTAACAGCGGTCGAAGGGTGGTGCAGCAGACGACAAAGGGAGCGGAAGAGCGGCTTGCATGCTTTCGCATTCAGAACTCATAAGAAATGCTTAAGTGTACCTCGAGCTTTTTGTTATATTTTGCTCCTTCGCGCTCACACGTCGGTGCTAGCGCCGCCTGGATCGCTCCAAGATATACTCCGTTTCACCTTATGTTGTTGTACAGCAGAGAAGGCTAGAAGCGCGAGCTCATAGCGTTGGGTGCTGCCCTTAACACACGAGAGGCTTGTGCCGCCGAGATGTGCCCTAGAGCATGGAGCGCGCGCTTGGAGCCTTTCCTGCGTACATCACAAGGTGAAACAGACTATAGCAGGCGGCATTCTTTAAAAAGGTGTCGGTACTTTTCAGTATAAAAGGGCTTTATTCGGAGTAAGAGGAACGGGAGCGCAACGAGCGGTGATGTGGGCAGCAGCGCGAATGGTTTCGCAACCGCCCCGAGGCCGCTATCGCTTAAAGTTCCACTGCGTCCAGCGCTTCACAGATTCCCCTGCGAAAGAAGAACAGATTCCTTGCCTGGAAAGCCACCGTCGAGAACAGACGCTACAGCACCGCTGCTCTTCACTCTTCACCAGAGTGGAAATGCTGACATTTTTATTTGCTATGAATAGCTTAGACATTGCGCGGCATGGCAGCTCGCTTGCCTCTGATACACATGTTGACTACCGTAGTGCAGTCAATGCAGTGAGCAGCCTCTTAAGGCGCAAGCCTTAGTTGTCTTACTGAGCAAAAATAAACAGAAAATGGCGATCAAAATGCAATTGAGCGGCACGCGCCACTCAATGGGCAACCCTACTTGTCCCATCACCTTGGCGTCGTCCTTGCGGTCGTCCTGGAAGTCGTCCTAGATCTCTAGGACGACCTCATTTGTCACATTACGTGGAAAATTAGCCTCGTCGGCGTTGTGACCGAAATATGGTCATAAAAATACGTCATCAGCGTGATGTCACCACCGGAGCGCCGTGTGCAGAAAGTGCGCTTCGGACTTCATTTGTGCTCGTTGTGTGCTTCGTGCGATGGACTGTGAAACGACCGCGTCTACATTTACTGCCTCGACATCGGCTGCAGCGTCTCCATCTACGACAGCTTGCGCAGGCCAACGTGGCCGCCCACACAAACACGCCACAGCCTCCTCAAGTGTGCTACTCCAGGCATCGTTCTCGATGTCGTCCTTAAAAAATGACCGCATCTCCACGTGGTGACTGATGTTGATTGGGGCGAAGCTCTGGTGGTGCTGATGATACTGATTTTGTTCATAGCTAGTGCTGATGGTGCTGATATTTTTATTGCTCATAGGTTGTGCTGAGTTCCGGGTTGCGTTTTGACTTCATTATTACTGCTTTAGGGTCGGTGAAATGTAGAGCCAGTGATTCTTCAGCGGATCAGCTTGGATTCGCTAGAAGCTGTGGGAACGCATGTCCACCGCTTAAGTCAACGGTCCATGTCAGAAAGAGAATGTGATATGGAACGTGGTTATATACGGATTTGAGCATTTAACCGCAGCACCTTCTCGTCATTAAACGTTGAGCCAATGCATGCGAAGTTTAAGGCGATTATATGCGCATTTGACCGCGGCGCCCTCTCCTGTATAGACGTCGAGCGGCTACATGCAACGTTTCATCTATGACATCCCTAGCTCTTGAGTTACTACCAAGAGCCCTCTACTCGTCCCGCAGTCGTGGCCGAGTGGTTAAGGTGATGGACTAGAAATCCATTGGGGTCTCCCCGCACGGGTTCGAATCCTGTCGACTGCGCAAACATATTTTTTCTTTTTTTAAGATGACAGATGGGATGGCAATCGATGTGAGCACGGACGCCGGACGGACGGATGGACAAGGCTAGACCCTCAGGAGATTCGCCCCTAAAAACACTAAAACACCCACCAATTGTTTTTTCTGACAGCCGATTTATTATGGTGACAGAAGACTACCCAAAGGTATTTAGTGCACAAAGTAGAGGGAAGAAGAACAGGACAGAGAAGAGCGCCACTCACAACTATGTTTACTGACAAGAGAAGAAAAAAGAAAAGAAACGAGTAATCTAGAGCCACTAAATTAGCTGCGCTTAGAGTATCGACACTCTGTTCCTCGACATTGTTGTGGGCGCCGCCATTTTGGTGCTTGTGCAGAGCAGACGGCATTGCCGATCGTCATGATTCGAAAGCGGCGACTTCCTCAGCATTGGATTTGGTGTTAGCAAGCTCATGTAATATTGTTTTTCTCTGTCGCGAATTGTTTAAACATTTGTGGAGGACGAAAAGCGTTTACTGTGATTTCAGATAAAGCTTCAAATAACCGGCAACCATGATTTTAAGCCACAATATGGGCAAGTGTCGTTACTCTGAAGCGTAGCTTATTTAGTGGCACTGGAATGATCCACAACGGACTCGTGCGTGCATCTACCACCAGCCCCGTGAATGATAGTGGCTCGTTCATCCAGGCTCGAGTAGGCCCTTCATTGTCTGTTGAAGGAATTCTCTTTCCTTGTCTGACAGCGTTACGGATTTTGCACTAGTACACTTCCTTTCCTCACAGAGGATGTTGAAGGCCTCCAGCACCTCGCGGGTCAATTTGTGCTTATTCCTCCCCAAGATGTTGATCTCGCCGAATAATGGTCTGCACGGGCACTCCCTACGATGGATTGGAAGATTACCGCCCACTGTGGCCTTCAAGAGTAATCATGTGCCCGGAGTCGCTCATTGAGGCACTTGCCCGTTTGGCCTATGTAGCTCTTGCCACAGGAAGGTGGTATCTTATTTACGACGCCCGAAGCGCATGGAAGAAATTGCTGTGCATGCTTCTTGTTGCACTTGTGTTTTGTGGTGCCCTCACCATGCGCAATCACTCTAGGGCAAATCTTACTCTTTTTTTTGTGACGCTGAAAAAAACACTTTTACTTAATGCGGCTTGTAACTTTTTTTAAATTATGGGACATCCTGAGCAGGTACGGTGTTAACACAGCCCTTGTTTTCTCGACACTGCTCTTGTTGGTCTGGAAGCCTTTTGCTTTTTTCATCAGAGTGTTGGCCACATCAGCCAGTAGGGCTGACCAATAGCCGGCTTTTCTTAGCCTTTCAAGTTGTATACTGAAGCTGGCTGCCATAATATGACTACAGAACTTTTTAGTGCCGAGCCCAGACACGTTGGAGCTATGCCCCTCTTGATGACTTTTGAGTGGGCCTAGCCACAGTCCAGAGTGCCTTTCTTGGATCGTGGGCAGTACGACCAACAAACATGGGTGTCACCCAGGTGGAGAGAAAGGTCCAGGAACTGAAGTACCTTTTTTGGGCACCTCAAACGTGAACCTAAGGCCACCTCCGTACTCAGCGAAGGTCGCCATAATATCTGCTACTTGTCGGTCTACACGTCCGCCATCTTCAAGAATTACCAGAAAGTCGTCAACATAGCGGGCGACCTTGTTCACTTTTCTGCTTCCAAGAGCACTTTCTATGGCACAGTCCACAGGCTGATGTGACCAACGCTCTGACGTAAAAAGCAAAAGGCTTCCAGACCAACGAGACCAATGTAAAGAAAACGAGGCCAGTAGTAATACCCCATCTGCACAGGATGTACCATGATTTAAAAACTTTGCAAGCCGTAGAAGAGTAGTAAGCTGGGCGAGTTGGTAAACGTTGAACATGGTTAAAAATTCCGCACAAAGAGACGAGGACAAACGAGAAAGGAACACAGAACACAGACAAGCGTGCACTCACAATTCTAGTATACTAAGTGAAGAAAAGAAAGATGAAGCACAATATTTTACAGGGGACAACGGCACCAGGGGGTAAACAGTTCATTCGCAGTCAAATGTTCGCAAGAAGGCAACTTCTTGCAAGCCGCTATGGAGTCAAAGTGGTTTTCTCAGCGCCACAAAAAATGAGTCAGATTTGCCCTAGAGTGAAGGCGTATGCTGAGGGTACCACAAAACACAAGTGCAACAAAAAGCATGCACAGCAATTTCTTCCATTCGCTTCGGGCGTCGTACATAAGATACCACTTTCCTGTGGCGAGAGCTAGATAGGCCAAACGGGCAGATGCCTCAATGATTGACTCCGGGATCATGACCTACTCTTTGAAGTCCACAGTGGGCGGCGATCTTCCAATCCATTGTAGCGAGGGCTCATGCGGACCATTATTTGGCGAGACCAACATCTTGGGGAGGAATAAAGACAAATTGACCCGCGAGGTGCTGGAGGCCTTCCACATCCTCTGTCAGGAAAGGAACTGCATTAGTGTAGAATCCGTAACGCTGTTAAACAAGAAAAGAAAATTCCTTCAACAGACAATGAAGGGCTCACACGAGCCTGGATGAACGAGCCACTATCATTCACGGGGCTAGTGGTAAATGCACAAAATCCTGTTTTTTTTTGTTGTTGTTTTTTTGACAGGAAAAAGGAAGTCAGAGAAATTAGCTGGGAGATATCTCCTGACTGGCTACTCTGAGTAGGGAGGGGAATGAGGGATACGACAGTTAACGAAAGAAATAAAGTATCACACAAAAAAATATAGTAGGAAGACTAGAACTTGTGCAGTTTTAAAGTCTCTTGTCCAGGCCTGTCTCTGAGAGGAACCTGACAAGGATGTTCGTGGCTCTTGCGGCAAAAGCCTCATTTTCCCAGGGACCTAGTATCATTTTCATTGTGAGGGAAGTTCCAGGAGATAAGTTGAGCTGTGCGTGCAATTGAAGTCGTTCATCTTCGTAGTTAGGGCACTCTGTCATTATATGTTTTAAATCCTCAGTAATGCCACATGTGGTGCAATTTGGAGAGTCGATTTGCCTAATGCAGAATAGGTAACGTTTCGTATATGCAACTTTCAGGCGTATCCTATGAAGCACAGCCTCACGTCGCCGTTTAAGACCTGGAGGTGCTCGAAATGTTAAGTGTGGGTCAATGATTCGTAGCGATGTACTCTTGTCAGCGGCATCTTCCCAGAGACGTGCGGCGGTTCTTTTTCCGAGAGTGTTCACCACGCTTCTGATGTCCGTCCTGGTAAATGGGGCTTGCATTAGCTGAGTGGATGTTTGGGCTCGGTTTGCAACAGCATCAGCCATTTCGTTGCCCGGAATTCCACAATGGCTGGGTATCCACTGAAAGCACATCGAGTGGCCTTGACACACTCCGTCGTAATGGAGTTGAAGTATTTGTAATAGCAGTTGCTTATAAGGGCTGTTCTTGCTTGGGCAGTCGAGGGACTGCAGCGATGACTTAGAGTCTGTTATTATCGTCCAGGAACGAGGAGGCGTTGCAATAATAAATCTTAACGCTTCACGAATTGCTACAAGTTCAGCAGCTGTTGAAGACATTCGATGTGAAAGCTTATAACCATTTGTATGGGTGAGTGCGGGAATTACAAAGCCAATAGAGGAGCTAGTATGAGTCGTGGATGCATCCGTGTAGATGTGACAGGAGGAGGAATGTCGTCTGTACAAAACAGACAGAGAAAACTGCCGCAAGGCGACTGCAGGAAGAGTTGACTTTTTCGGTATTCCCGGGATAGTTGTATACACCTGTAGTGGAAAGAGGAACCATGGGGGCGTGGTAGGTAGCATATATTCTTGAAACGTAGTCGGTATGCTGTCAGTATGGTCTAGAATCTGCTGTCCAATACGGCTGTAAAAACACCTTTCTGGTAAGTCAGCCAGGTGATGAGCGCGATGTTTTGTTAAGTGTCGAATATGATTCCGAACAGTCTCCTGGGTACGAATGGCTATTATTGGAAGGCAGTGAGATTCGGCAATGGTGTCAATGGTGGATGTAGATTTAGGGACTCCGAGACATACTCTGAGTGCTTGTGCTTGAAGAGATTGGAGTTTTTTCAGGTTGGTAGGACTAAGTCCATGCATGACAGGAAGGCTGTAGCGAAGAACTCCAACAAATAAGGCGTTGTATAAACGAAGGAGGGCCGCTGTTGAAGCACCCCAAGTTGTGCCGCTTATAAAGCGTCCTAAGGTAATAAACGCAGAGAGTCTGTTTTTGAGATGTGACAAATGGGAGCTCCACGTTAACCCTTTGTCGATATAAACTCCAAGAAATTTGTGAGCTGGAACGTATGGAATAGTAGTACCGTCAATTGATAAGGTGTAACGATCTACTTTCATTCTAGTGAATGCAATAGCAGCAGATTTTGCAGGGCATAACTCAAGGCCTCGCATGGCCAAAAACCTTGATATGTTGTGGAGAGCAGCTTGCAGGCGTAAATGTATTCTCTTAGGAGACGCTGCTGACGTCCAAAGACACACGTCGTCGGCGTACAGCGAGATATGTATAGAATCCGGAATGAGTGCATGTAGACCAATGAGGGCGATATTAAATAGGACTGGACTCAGAACCCCTCCTTGCGGAACACCTTTGGTGAGAATATGGTGGCTGGTATCTCCATCACTCGTGCGCACGAAGATTGTCCGATTGTGAAGGTAGTCGGCAATCCAGTCATAAAGACGACCTCCGATACCTATTGATCTTAGGCCTTGCAGAACTGCTGAGTGCTGAACATTATCGAAGGCTCCCCGAATGTCGAGAAATACAGCCGTTGTGAGCTTGCCACGGAGCTTCTGATCATCGACATGAGCAACTAGGTCCATGACATTGTCGATAGAGCTTCGGCCTTGTCTGAATCCTGTCATTGATTCCGGATAGAGTGAGTTGGATTCGAGAAACCATTCCAGGCGCGAAAGAATCATTCGTTCCAGGCATTTTCCGATACAGCTTGTAAGCGCAATAGGTCGGTAGGATTTGAATATCTAAAGGAGACTTACCGACTTTTAGGATGGGTACAACGCAAGCGGTTTTCCATTCCTGAGCGACACAGCTGGACAGCCAGGAAGCATTAAATACGTCTAAAAGATGTTGGCGGGCTTCGAGGTCCAAGGTGTGCAAGTGTGCCATACGTAATACCGTCTGGTCCAGGCGATGAAGAGTGATTCAGAGATGCCAGAACTTGATCGAGTTCAAATGCGCTAAAGATGTTATCCATCACTCTTGAAGTATGATCAGCAACATCTTCAAAGCTCACACTTGTTGGGTCGATAGTATTCACTGTTGATAGGCCTACAAGTGAAGCACAGAAATCCTCAGCAATCGCAAGAGCTGGCCTTCGTAAGAAGATTGAGAGAGCATTAAATGGTGTTCTCTGCTGCGGTGCACACCGTAACCGTCGCGCTATATGCCACATAAGTGACAAGGGGGCACGTGGGTCAGAAGAAGCGCAAGTATTTCTCCACTTTTTTTTTTGTGGAAAGTTTGTTAAAGGGGCCCTGCAATCAAATTTAAGCGTCTACCTTTTTTGCGGCTTCCGCGTCTTTTGGGTTCGGGCAAGCCAGCGGGCACGGAGAGAGTAACTAAATATCAGTGCGTCATATTTTAACCGGACGACGCGGAAACCTCCTCCACCTACGGGGGTGACCCGCGGTACCGAAAGCGCGCAAAATATGATGTCTTTGGTCCTGGGCTGACTACTGGTCAGAGCCGCTAAAAGCTTCTTTTAGTTGATACACAAAATATAAGTGGCGCGAACCGTTTCAATTATTTATAAAAGTAGTTTATGTTCAGTATTTTAGATCAGAAGAGAAACAAATGCAATGTATAAAGTACGGAAACAAGAAATGACCCGTCGACATACCCGCCACCAAGTGGTGGAAAAGGCGGCGCATACCAGAAAGGAGTAGTGGGATGAGGCGCCGACACGGAAAGGTCCCGGATGTACGCGGCGGCGCTGCGGTCGTATCGACTGGAGGATCCGACCGACTTAGAGCGCTCCGGAGGCCTTCGGCGAACAGCTTTTTCTTGCGGTTTGTCCTTTTCGCGGCATGGCAGCGCGAAGTGGCTCCCGTTCTGAACTGATCTTTACCCCGTGTTTGCTGTCGTTCTTGGCCAATGAAGTGTCATGCCGAATTAGATTGATTGATTGAACATGTTTTATTTAAAAAGAAACAAGTAAAGAGCGTACGACTCTCTCTATTCAAGTATTCACTGACATCGGAGAGAGAAGGGGTGTGGGAATGGGGTGTGGATAGGTAGGGGGTACCAGAAATGTCTTCTAAATCAGATGGAGTCCTGGATGTTTGCTTTCGCGACAAAGTCAAGAAGCGAGTCCAATATGGCCTTGCGGTGCTGCGGTGCGCCCCTCGGGTGTATCCAGTCCCGAAGGCATCCCGGGCGCAGCTTAGGTTGCAGTTTTCGAATTGCTTCTTTCCGCGTCCGGCTGAGCTCCTCGCAGTCCCATAAGAGATGGGCACTTGTGGCTTGCTGTCCAGTTGAGCATCGCCTGCAAGATCTGTCGTCGGCGTGTTCTCTTTCTGTATCTGTCTTTAATTAGTGTTTAATCGCGCAGCAAATGCAATGCGAGCCGCTCTGGCTGCCCGCTGCATACAGCCTATCCAGAACATGCTTTAGTGGCTCCCTCTCGCGCCGTCGACATGGAGTGCGGCAGCCGTGAGCGCTCGCTGAGCTCACTATCCCTCCTCTAGTTCACGGCCACTCAAGCAACCAAGGACGTCATGAAGGAGGTTATTTTTTGCTTTTGTTTTGAAATTTTAATATCCATATAACTTTAAAAATAAAGCGAAAGTCGAGAAAAGAAAAGTGTTATTCAGTTACTACGTTCAGTGAACTCAGGTTCGGTACAAATTAAAAACCAACAAAAAGTCCTTGCAGGGCCTCTTTAGGTGACGCCGCATGTGCTTTTGAGTTCTTCTATCATTGCGGATATCGGCAGCCAATTTAGTGCGCCTTGCACACCTCTCTGTGCGTCGGCGAAGTGCCCGCAGTCGCTCATATTGTGCACTCCCCGTGGTGTGGGAGGGCGGAAGGTGTACAGCTTTCGTTGCTTCCTTTGGTGAAAGTTGGATGGCAGATATAAACTCATGATAGGTACTAGTGGAGGCGCACTTCTACGTCATTTATAAACTCTTTCCAGTCGGTGTATAATAGAGAATGCGGCTTGGTATTGACTTAAACCAGACACTGTGGTGTAAGTTGGTATGTGGTCACTGCCATGGCACTCGACATCTACGAACGAGGAGCTCCGTAAGATAATCTCGCGTGACACAAAGGCGACGTCTAAACAACTACTGCTGCGGGTACCTCGAACAAAAGTCGGTGACCTATCAATCAAAACACAAAGGTCATAATAGTCTGCCAAGATCAAGTAGCTCTTTCCACGACGCGTAGTTTTTTGCGCTCCCCCATGCCACGTTATGAGCTTTAAAGTCCCCTGTCAATAAAACTGGCCCTGGACACTGTCTAATGATAGCATCCAATCTAGAGACGTCAAACACACAGGACGGGGCTACATATGAATCAATAATGGTGAATGCAACTCTCCCCTACGAACAGTTACACAGACGTATTCATTATTCGGGTGTCATGAGACATCACGGTGAACATAAATGAAGTATGTCCGAAGAGCTAGAAATACCTGACTAATGCCAGAATCCCGAGCCGACTGAAACAATTCGTATCCGAATAGGCGGAAATCTGCGGCTACACGCGATTCACAGATGGCGAGGATTGGGAACCGGTACTTGAATGCAAACTGTCTGAAGTCTGAAAGACGTGAAGGTAACCCTCTCGCATTACACTGGAACACTGCGGCTTGTTTTACATCATCTTCAAAAGAGACATTAGCGACTAAACTGATACAAGCTGGTGATAATTGTTACGATTGCAGGTTTAAAGACCATAATTCCATCGAGGATGCTCTTTAAGCACCTTAAAGAGCATCCTTTAAGCACCTGTAAAGGCTGGCAGCTTGGAAGTAAAACTTTGATGGACAGAAAAGATAAGTCTTATTATGTCGCCGACCGTCATCAATCCAAGCGCTAGGAATAGTGGCTTCCTTGTGGACACAGCATAGGTATCTGTGTTCTTGTTAGGCTGCTTGTTGCGTTTAGATGGAGGGGCGTTGCAGTTCTTGATGTCTCTGTAGCTCCTCGTTGTTCATTGGTGGGCTCGTTCTGAGCCACTTGCTTGTTGTTTGAAGGAGTATGTTTTGGCTTAGCTTTTCTAGCGGTCCTCTGCTGTACTTGCTGTTAAGGGGCCGTCGAAGTTGATGATTTCTGAAGAACATCCAGTGGCGGGAAAGACGACAAAGGTGGAGGGTCGTCCCTAATGGGAGGCGTTAGTCGTGGGCCATGCACGAAGATTTTGTCTTGTTGAGCGCAGCCAAACGTACATTGCAATTTGCATAGTCTGCTGGATGCTCTCCGCCGTGGTTAGCGCACTTCGGTTGTATCCCGCCTACACAGTCTCTGGTAGAGTGTGGTTCACCACATTTCTTGCATTTTGAGGTGTTATCTACAATATTTCGCCACATGGCCAAGGGCTTGACAATTGAAGCACCACGGAGGAGCCTTAATAGACTCGACGACTTCGTGCCGAGTAAATCCTAGGTTCACTTCCGTCGGACGCTTTGTGTTCGGACGAAACGTAAGAATGACGCGATCTGATGGACTCGCGGCGTCGCCAGGCTTCCCTCGACGACGATAGAGGCGGCGAGCCGCGATGACACCTTCTGGTTGCAAGTATTCTCTTAATTCTGCGTCCGTGTACCACGTGGGCACTGCCTTGATCAGTCCATAGTTCTAAATTTAAGCGCTGGGTATGCTGACTTGTATGGGTATGTCACCGAGAGAGCGAACTTGCAAGAGATTGTTCGCTGAAGTGGCGTCCACTACTTTCACCAGGAGACCGCGCCTGGCAGTCAAGCGATGGCGCAGGATGGGGCCGCGTGCTGCCGTTTTGACTTGCGCGCTCGACATCAGCGGATTTTGTTGCTGGAGGCGATGCTTCTTGTCTGCCGGTGTCAGTAGTACCGGGACACTTGATGTTTTTTGTCGGCGGTGCTCCACAAGGATAAATACTTCTGGGTCACCCACTGTGAATCCTTGATCCATTGCGTCGTTTGCTCCAGCCGGCACTTTGGCTGGTGTCAGCGACGATTCGGAGGAATCGCCATCAATGTCATTGGGTCGTTTTCTCAGAGCTGAGCTGTCCGACAGATTTTTCTGGAGGACATGATAGTTATGGTCGTCTTCAGTAAGAATTTGCTGGGAGGATCCATCGCTGATACCGTTATAGGCTTACCGGGTTGGGAGTTCATTACGTGTCGGTTACCCGACGTAATCCGTGCCGCGATGAGCTGTGGCGTAAATGTCAACTTTATTACAGCGTCACGCATATGTTTATTAAACTAAAAAAAGCAACTGCTTGAAACTGAAATTGAAACTGGGCTGGGGAGGAAGAAGAAATATAGAGGAGGGGATTCGCGGACGTCACGTGACTGTGCAACTTCTTTGGTTTTCAATGAAAGTATTTGCAGTTTTTTAGAAGCCACAAAAATGGATATCATATCTCTTTTCTATTTTTAGTATTGAGTGTGTGCCTTCGCTGACACACGACTTCGATTCTATTTGGTGGTTGTGTTTATACCTTATAAAACGGCACGAGACCACACAGAAGTGAGTGAGCGCGACTCAAACTCAGTTCTCGGGCGGAAAGAAAACGAATTTCGAGCCTCAAATTGTTTCCTGTGTAGTTGGGCATGTCATGTACGGAGACAAACCTTGGCAAGCAAACATACCCTGTCATTGTCGATTTAAGGTCGTCCTAGAGGTCGTCCTGGAGCGTCCTAGACGTCGTTCTTGACGGCGTCCTAGAGGTCGTTCCAGAAGGCCGTCATAGACGTCGTTCTTGACGTCGTACTAGAGGTCGTCCTTGACGTCCTTGTAGAGGTCGTCCTTGACATTGTCCTAGAGGTCCTCCTATACATCGTACTCAAGGCGTCGTTCTCGACGTCCTCTTAGAGGTCGTCCTTAAGGTCCTCTAGAGGTCGTGGTAGAAGTCGTCCTAGACGTCGTCCTCGACATCGTCCTTGAGGTTGTCCGAGAGGTCGTCCTGGACGCCGCACTTTGCGTTGATCTCTGGGAAGTCGTCCTCGACGTCGTCCTCGACGTCGTCCTATACGTCGTCCTAAAATTTAATACGTGTAAAACCATTACTCGAAAACATTTCTCCCGCGGGACTATAGTGCTTTCGCCTTCCTATACATGTACTCGTGTAATTATTTTAGAGCGCAGCTCTTAGGCGACCGTTTCCGGCTTGAGCGGCGTCGGCGTTGGCGTCGCCGTCGGCGTAACTACGTGGCGCATTATGGGTCATTCCCCATAATGCACCGCGCGGACGTTTCGGCATGGTGACGTTTCGTTTCACCACGGTCACGTTTCGGCACCGCGCCGAAACGTCGCGTGACGACGCGCGTTTCGCGTTTGAAAGAAGGAGGAGGGGACGAGGAGAGGGTACGGATGAGGAGGAGGGGCATACCCTCCCTCAGTACCCCTGCCTCCTCCTCCTCAAGAGCTGCGCTCTGAATCGGCGTTACAGGAAGTTGTAAACGTCTCGTTTTTTTGCTTTCTTTTTCCCCCGCTGCAATTATTAGTCAGACCAACCTGCGCCTAGCCCAGTGGAGTTTGCGACTGCAGACGTTTGACATGACAGTGATGTACAAGTCTGGCCGAAAGCACAGTGACGCCGATTGCCTGTGAAGTGCCCCAGTCGAGGCCACGCCTGCCTACACTAAGACGACGACGACAAGTGTTTTCTCAGCGCACTAAATCTCAGTGACATGGCAGCAGTCCAAAAAGATGATCCTGAACTGCGAGGATTCATCGAGCATTTAGAGTGACAAGGAAGCCCTGTTCTCCATGTTTTCATACCAACACTGGCTATCTTATCCATCCGACAAGTTGTGCTGTACAGGGAGAACTTCAGCGACAACAACGAGGCGTGGGTGTTGGTGATCCCTTACAGTCTTCGAGAAGAGATATTTCAAGCCTGCCAGGATGACCCGACGGCGGGACACCTTGGCTACAGCAGGACTCTGGTCACAATAGGCGAGAGCTACTACTGGCGCAAGCTTGTGAAGACAGTCCATCACTACACCCGATCTCGCCAAGAGTGTCAACGAAGGAAGATAGCACCGACGTGACCGGCGGGACATCTTCAGCCTTTTACATCGCTGTTTATTTTCGAGGGTTCTTTTTTTTTTGACTGTGCTCTTTGTGCACGCTTTGTGGGTGATTTCTTTTACTCTGCCGAAGGGCGCGGTGTATACATTTTATTCGTGGCAGCTTCACTTTGAAGCGAACGTGTTCTCTTCTACGGGTCCTTTGACAAGGATGTTTCTCGCGGGGTGCCGTGTTACGTTTCTCGCGGAGTATTGTACTACAAGCCGTGCATGACGCAGTCGGCTTTTTTTTCGTTTGTACTTTTAGTTACGCATGGCAGAGGAATATTTTACTTTAATGCAGCACGCCATGAGGTACTGGTGCCCGCTTACGTAGGCACTCGAAGTGCACGCTTGGTCAGGCTATGTACTCTACTGTGTTATAGGACACGTGAGCCCACTCCGCCATGAGGCTCCGGAGCTTGCTCACGTCCGCACTCGGGATGTGCTGTGTCCGGTCACGAATGTCACGAGTGCTCAGTGCTGTGGACTGGGGTGTGTAGGTCATTACCTCTGTAACCTCGGGGCCTGAGTTTGTGCTGGTTAGAGAGAGAGGGGGATCCCTCACGTCCCTATAAATGAAGAAGCGCGAGAACCTTCAACAAAGATTCGGCTCTGGGGCCAAAAAGGGTTGAGGGTTTATGCTTTTACCGCAAGATTTTGTTCAACTGTATAATGTTTGCTGTTGTAAACAAACATGGCCACACTGGTCGCTAAAGGTCTGCCCCATCGTAACGTGTTCAACAGGACCGAACAACTTTTTTTTCTTACAACTTTCGGAGATTTTAACCATCCTTCGGTTATCATCATCTTAACCTGAAGGAGGAGTTCGCCCGGAAAGTTGACTTCCGTCATGTGCCCCATTCCAGCCAATCAGAATGGATTTACTTGGACCGTTCCCACCATCGACGCAAGGCAACCGATGGATAATCGACGCGACCGATTATCTCACACGGTACGCCGAGACGAAGGAGCTTCCAACAGGTACGGCTGTTGAAGTCTTCAAGTTTTTATTGAGCCCATTGTCCTCAGGCACAGCGCCCCCGTACCCCTCAATACAGACCGTGGATCATTGTTAATGTTATAGCTCATGCAAGCAGAGTCATAGCGGCAACGTACTTCTTTAATGAAGACGGCGTTACAGTGTACTGGCGTTCTGCAACGACCATGGCTGGTTGCCAATGATCGAAGCAGAGGAGCACGAGCTCAGCTCGCGCACCTCAGAGTTCACGCGCTGGTCACGCCTGCCGGTCATGCAACAGTGGCATTGTTGTATTATGCAACAATGATCACTATACTACAGTTCATGGCCCAGCTAACTCGAGAAATCCTTCGTCTCAGTAGCGCTAGCCACCGTCGAACGACTGCGTACCATCCGCAGACAAATGTACTAACAATGTTCACTATACTACAGTTCATGGCTCAGCTAACTCGAGAAATCCTTCGTCTCAGTAGCGCTAGCCACCGTCGAACGACTGCGTACCATCCGCAGACAAATGTACTAACAGCAAGGCTAAAGAATACAATCGCCGACGTGATCTCTATGTAAGCCGACATAGATCACAAGACGTGGGACGAAGTGTTGCCGTACGTGACCTTTGCGTATAACACGGCAGTTCAAGAAACCACCGGAGTTACACCATTTTGAACTGATGCACGTCAGAAAGGTCACAACAATGCTCGACGCAATGCTACCTAATGACCCAGCAGACGATGGAACCGACGACACCCAGTTCATAACGCAACAAGCAGAGGAGGATCGGCAGCTCGGCAGACTCCAGACTTCCAGTGTGATCCGGTACTAGGCTCGATAGAACCATGTGCCACAAGCCTCCGTAGTTTCCACTTCTTTTGTTTGGTTTGCTCTGTTTTTGTTTTTGTGCATCGAGACAATGCTCTTTTATAAGGGGAGTAATGCCACGCGGGTCTCTGAGCGAGCGCGTCCGTGGCCGAATGGTTATTGTGCTTGGCTCCATGCAAGAGGTTCACAGTTTGATTCCTTGCAGCGGAAGTACCTTTTTCTTATTTCTGCATGTGTCGCATTCTGGTAAATTAAAGAACCCTCTTACTTATTCAAGGTTAGAATGTTCTACGCTCCGAACCTTCTATACCGATTGTCCCAGAATCACTCGCGTGTACAAAAGGGGCTCCGCGTGACGAACCGGAATCAGTCTCGCCCCAGCGTTCGATCCTGCTGTTTTGCCGCCATCGACATCTGCGACGCTAGCCTTTTTATATTTTGCTTTGGGCACAGGTTCGCCCCATTAAACGCTTAGTTTGCTTCAGTTTTCGTCGCCTCATCAATTGCCATTCGTGACAATATTTCGTGAATGGACGCACAAAACAAGTAGAATACGTCCTGACCAGCAACACTAATGTAAAGATGCGAGCTCGATGTGCGCGTACATATTGGTTGTCACAGCGTGTGAGCTCGTACACAAGCAAGATCCCCGAGCTTCGTAGCACCCAGATTCTCATCACTGGCTCGTCTACATACCACGAAACGCTAACTGAAAGGCTCCAGTACAAAAATACAAGTATGAGTCGAGGCACCTTCACGTTTGTTTTGACACATAGTTATAGTATCAAGACACAATTGCCTAGCAATTTTCCATAACATGTTTTAGGGCACACTTATCCCTGCACCGGACGGTGGATCCTGTAACTATTCCACGTGTAACTCCCTTTTATAGTTTCTCTTTTTTGTTAACTGAGAAGACCATCTACAGGGGCTGATTGAAAACTCTATTGCGTATACCTAACCAAGGTGAAATGGTGGCATAAAAAACTAGAATGACAGTGAAACGTTCTTCGCAATACATATCTAGTACACCGAGAGTGCTAATCAAAGTAGCAACAAATAGAAAAATCAAAACGAGGACGTTCAGCAACATAAAAAATGCTATCACAATAGATAACTTAATTAACCTCCAAGAGCATAATGATAAGAAAATGTTTATCTGAATGTCAAAAATAAAAAATATGCGCTCTTTCAAGCGGGCGCATTTCGGACTTCTGCGCATGGGAAAGGTGTGAAGGTGGGAGAGAAGGTTATATTAAGCCCTGCCCCTCGGGGGAGGGGAGGGGTCGCGGTCGCGGATGTAAACATCTCGGCGTCGGCAATGGTGGACGTGCTGTAGCAACTGTGGCTGGTAGCCGTGAGTCCTTGGCGTGGTTGCTGGTTAAAAAAAAGAGAAGGAAGGTTGTGCTTCTGTCCTGTGTGATCTAGAGGTCGGCTCCAATCAGGCGCTGTCCAAGGGACAGTGTTACGAGAGAAATGAAAACGTGCTGGCGTCTTCGGATGTAGTGGGTGCATTCACGACGGTGTATCGCGTTTTAAATTTCTGGGAGGATTGACAGGTTGAGAGCTCTTTTTTGATTCGGTGGATGGTGGTGCATGTCCGTTCTTAGTTGATGGAGTGATTTGTCTGGTTAATTCCGATAACGAAGGAGACCCTAGTCGTATTCAAAAGGTGCGTGGTTATCTGCACCTTGCAACCTTCTTAGAGGGACAAGCGGCTCCCTGCCGCACGAAATCCAGAGCAATAACAGGTCTGTGATGCCCTCAGGTGTCCGGGTCGTGTGTGCGCTACACTAAAGGAAGCAGCGTGCTTTTATCTCTCTCCGTTAAGACAGCAAGCTTAGAAAAACGCGGCTTGAGCAAATACAGAGGGCTATTTGAAGTCCATCGGATTACCCCCGAGCAAGTGTTCGTCTGCTTAGCCAACAGGGCCTGGACCACGACTTTGCCAGAAGAATGGGGCGAAGCGGCTAAAGGTTAGACAACTCGCTTTCCCCAAACTCTGTGACCGGAGTGCTAACTACGTCTACACTTAGAGTTTAATAAACACACTTGAGCCGACGTAGCCTTGTTCCACACAAAAAGGCACCACTTACTAAAGGAGACAAAGTCCATCGGATTCCGCACAAACAGGATATCGATGGACTTGTCCTGCTATCTAGACAAAACAAGAGGGGAACGAAACGTCAATCTGCATCTCACCTCGAGTGGAGGCGGCGCGTTCGTCTTTACTCGCATCCGCCCTCACCCTTTTCATGGGAAATTTTGTCATTTGAGCATCTAGCCAATCAGACGCGATGCTGTAACTTCTTTTTATGAGCAATAGAACAGTTGTCGGACATTGCCTTCCTCCTTTCATGTGCGTGAATAGCAATAAGAAGAGGTGGCTGCGGCTGCAACCTCCATTCCCTGACTGCAGCTTTAGTCCCGAGTTCTAAAGCACAATATTCACAGTAAAGGCTTGTGCGCGTAAGTATTCTGTACTTAAACACCGTCTCCAAAATTTCCTTTGCTTCTAGAGGCATCATCATGTCAACGAACACCACTACAGCTATATCTACACTGAATCCGGAGCTCTACAATGACGCTACCGCTAGAGCGTGGTTCTCGTTGTACCGTGGATGGACTGGAAGCAATGAATGGGGCCTACGGCAGGGACGCCAAAGATGATCAGCAGTTCATTGACCTGGCTTGCGGTCCAGGAGATATCACGCGTGACGGTCTGCTTCCCGCTGCCTACCATGCCGGAGGATCGTCGCAGTAGACTTATCCAAGGACATGGTGGAGTTCGCCAAGACGCACTATGCCCATCCCAGATCACATACGACGTCCTCGATATCGTATTGCTGATGACGTGGAAGACTTTGTGGATCGGTACGGCCGGTTTGATCGCGTCTACTCATTCTATTGTTTCAACTGGGTGAAAGATCAAGAGAAAGCGTTCAAGAACATGGCTGAGCTAATGAAGCCCGGAGCCGAATGTCTGTTGTGGTTTTTTGCGGCCAGTCCACATATTCGATTTCGCCAAAAGTTGGTCGAGATGGAGCCCTGGAATAAGTACGCGAAGGTGAGGTGCGTGCAGAGTGATCCTCTGACTATGGTCAAGTCAAGTCCCAAAATATATGGCAACTGTCATTTGATGTAAAGTTTCATAACAGTTAACTCATGTCGTGGACCGAATAAAATTAAGTGCTGTGAATTCTATACGTCCCAGAAAGATATTTGCCTAATAACTGTGCAACACAATTGCCTGTATAATCCAGAATAAGAATTCTAAATCAATACTATGATGGTTTGTCCTAAAAACCGTATGGACATCTTTTGGATACAATGGTAGATCTAAAAGTATTTAGGAAAATCCGATGATCAGTTCGACTTACTTAGCCTGGGACCAGATATATCAAGAGGTGACAACGGTTCAAGAGGTTGTAGATAACTTCTGAAGTGAGGGGACAACTGAATGATACTGGGCGGATTCATATATGAGGACTCATATTCTCAGAAATTAAGCACACATTATTTGGTTTAAAATTTCTTTATTAGAACGTTGAAATTTACCAAGCTTGATCATCATCTGGCTCAAACCTCACTCAGTGTCTCAAGTGCTTATTAAAATTATGTCGCTTTTGAAAATTGTTATCTCGCCATTTCAATAGCTTTTCTAGTATTTTTTGTTTATGTCTTTTACGAAGGTCGCTGAGAAATTGCATTCCTCGACCATCAATCATGAATGGGAAAGAGGAAATGGCTTTCTACATCTCCAGTCTACTGAAATCTGCTAACCTCACACCATCTATATGCAATGTGACCCAAGAAGCACTTGTGAACTACACCAGCGTCGAAACCATAATCCGTAAGCATATTTTCCACATGGTCGCGATCTCTGAAGCTCCAAGGTAGACGGTCAATCGATCATTTGCACCAATTGGAGCTCAGATATCGGGGTGATGACTAAAAGCTTCTATGTCTTCTTGTCACCCTGTCTGGGCAATCAGGGAGGTTGAAATAATTGTAAGACATAGAAAGATACTTACGGAGTAAATCAATTAAACTTGTTTGATTATATTTGCTAGTAACGGATGCGATCGTGTGTACGTCCCTGATAGGGGTAGCTCAGCATGGTATACGAACATACTTACGAAATATTGTCTTCTCTGTCTTCTTGTTCCCGAGCTCCAAAATATCACAACCAAGGTTTTCGTTTCTTACCAACTTAAAAACGTAAAAAGGTTGACTCAGTGCCGTGCCGCAGAAAAATTAAATTCTTCTTCTTACCTAGTATAAGGTAATTTGTTTTTTCTATTTTTATAAATTATCTAGCCCCATTATAGAACTAACTGGGAGTGGCATTGCGTATACAAAACGGAGTCGCAATTTAATTAATGTAAACTCCGATTGTTCATTTGGCGCACCCTCTACAAGCAAACCTGGGCATGAAATGAGTTAATTTCATTGGAAGCCTATCTCCGGATTACTGTTCCGCAGCTGGCAACTGTACGCTCTTCTTCCGTGCAAAATATAAGCAATACAAGACGATTTGGTCCAAGCGAACGTCGGCTATTTTCGCTAAGCATATTAAATTCAAACGCGACAAGAAGAAAAAAACGCAAAAAAATTGACAGGGCGCAAACACGAGCTTGACATTTTTCGTGCCTTTCCGGCGTGACTCAGCAGAATAGTTGCGGCTCGGTCGAAGTCTATTAGCAACGCACCTGGGCTGTAGATATTTCAGCATTGATCGAACCACGCAAATTTTGTGTTACAACCTGCTGTTCCTGTATAGCGTACAGATCAGTCGTATTTTACAAGCGCGAACGTTCGTCCTGTTGACATTGCTGCATTGTTTTCTTCAGCCATGCAGGAACCGATTGCCTTGCAACAAACAGTGACGTGAAGTCTACTGTTTACGGCGACTTCGAATTTTAACGGTGCGCCAATGACAAAGCCAGCGGTCCCGCCCAGAACTTAGCATTGAATGCTTTGCTTTTCCCAATGAAAATAGGCTCTCGCGATTTCCCCGCAGCCTGTAATTCACCGATCAAAGATTGCGTGTCTCACTTGCTCATTTGTATTCACTTCTTGGTAGGCACAAGCGTCCCTTTTTTACCTCTCATTTTTGTTTCAATATACTGCGATCCCGATTGAGATGTTGCCACTACTTTTTGCAGTTTCAGAAACTCACTACGAACTTTGGTTCATGTTCGGAAGTCTCGCTCTTAACAGTTGACTGGGCAGTACGATAGCGCTATTTATTTTCGGTGGAGTTGTTGGCCATGATGCCCTTGACGAACTTGACACGGAGGAGGAGAAATCAGATCTTCTCCGTGAAGCGACCGAAGAAGCCATGCAAGCTGTGGCGCGAACGCTGCAGAAACGGGGGGGGCCTCATCAATGGTTGAGCGTTAAGTCGCCGTTGCGTGCAGGTGCAAGCCTGAACCATAGGCCGAGATCAATGAAATGTTATGTTGCAATTTTGAGCGGAAATTCTGGGGTAGTATAGACGCACAAAGAAAAAAATATATACCATGAGCAGAAAATGCCTCGCATTGCACAGAGTATTTTCACGGACTAACACAAGCAGTAAGGTTGCCTTTTTTTTTTCTGCAAACCAATAAAATGTAATTAAGAATTTTAATGTGGTTTTCAAGACATTGGTGATATTGTGAGAAAAAATAGCGTGTCGTTACTCTTCTGCATAATTTTGTATTCTTCTGTTAGGTATAGATAGCACCTACACTATATTCCGTTCACATTAAAGTAACATTGGCAATGAAAAACATAAGTTTCATTTAATGGCCATGAATCGATACATCGCATTTTTTTTTTCAACTATTTTTACGTATTATTTACGCTCTTAGTCGCAAAGGTGGAGGTCACGGCCATTAGCTGCGGGCTCCTCGCCTACAGATTGCGCCCGGCTGCATCGGCGGAAGCAAGGCTCAGCAAAACCTAGTCTCTCTGTCGCATACGCTTCCGGCGCATCTACAATGGTCTGGCGTCTGACACCCGTTCTAGCTAGTCGTGGAAGCAGACGAGCGGCATCTTCCGGCATCGTACGCTAATCCCGTTTATCGTCGTCTGCAAGGCTCGAAAGACTGCGGTTCGTAGAGCGTGTCTCACGACCGGTGTGTTTAGCGTCCTATACCGTCAACATGCTCAAAATAGGTACAGGATTGACAACAAATGACGTCTCAGAAGCCGGAGTGTCATGCTGGAGAACCTGTATTTAAAGAGAGTTCAACTGCTCCATCGCCCGTCATTGGTCAATCGTTATCACGTAATTCATGAACGCCATGTTGCAGTAAAATTTTCGCTGATGTCTGTAAAGCAACACAGTTTTTTTTTTGACGTATTCTGGTTTTTTACAGGCGCGTGATACAACTGGATATATT
>JAZHYW010020349.1:0-10896 GCA_037355805.1 Ixodes ricinus
GCGAGGCGTTATACGCCTCGCAAGTGGGCTCATTTACGGCTTCAGGTGACGCTACTCATGCCGAAAAGTGGACGTGGTAGCAGTCTGTCACATGAAGTCATGGCCATGAGCAGGGCCTTGTTAATAAAGCGCCGTTCACACACTTACCACCGGTAAGAACCGAGAGAGACCAGACCGGTTTTTAAGCAGTGATAAGAGTGCAGGCGAACTGGTAATGAATCGACATCTTGTAGACCCTGAGATGGGGTGCAAGATGTCGGTTTTAAAGCCTCTTGCGACAGCGGAGGACCGAATGCGCTGCTGCGAAGCAGGTCCCCCGCCGCCGCCGCAAAAGGCTACTCTCTGCCCTACTCGGTTACAAGTGTGCGAACGGCACTTAATACCAAACGATGTAGCATAGTTGTAAACCCGAGACTGGGGATACGGACAAGGGACAAACACGGAACGACACGGACGCACGGACGAAGTTCTGTTTGTCCCTTGTCCGTATCTCCAGACTCGGGTTTACAACTATGCTCAATTTCCACCAGCTAGCCTGCACCCTTACCACTGCTTCATAAACGATGTAGTTTTGACAACAGTACCTTTTCGTTGAATAAGAAGTCGAATTTCTGAACGCGGAACGGCTTCACTTTCACTTACGGACCCTGCGAACCGCTGTGCTGCGAATCTTTATCCGAATCGAGATGCGGAGCCGAATCTGAAGATTCGGAAAGATTCGGAAGAGTAGTCGATTCTCGAGAGACTCGGAAAAGTTCGAAAAGATTCGGAGCGTTGCCATGGTTGCCAAATCACGTTGATGAGTGTTTCAACGGTTTCAACTTTTCGTGATATTAAATTCACTAAATTCTACAAAGTGTACAAAATAATTTTTGTAATAAAATATTATAGTATTACTATAATATTATAGTAATTATAGCCAGACATGGCGGTAAAAGTGGTTTCGGTTCCGGATTACGACCAATATAGGCAGCTTGGTGCACGTGGAAATACAAGCCGTAAGTGTGTCCACTGAGGTATTGTTATCGGAACACGGGAAACAATCTGAAACTCCTTGCGCCGTACTATTACACTAGTACCTTTCTGGTTAATGACATCCGATTTAGTTACAGTAACGTTTCACGGTCGACAGTGCGAATGGGCTACATTTTTCTTCGCTAGAGCGACTATATAGCTCCTACGGAGCAGAGTAGCGCAATCCTTTGAACCCTGTGTTTTGCCGACAACATGGCCGACAGAGCGGCTCGGCGCGAGTCACGTGGTACTCAGGGTTCCAGGCGGCGGCCCGCCCTATGGGAGAATACATGGAGATCGACGCAACACGGCTAATTAAAAAATAAACGGCGAGTTCACACTTTTTAAAACTAGTCTGTCGCGAAGTTGGTAAAGCACTAAACACTTTATCAAAGTTTTAATAATATCGGATGCGTGTGCAAATTTTGAGAAGGCAATTTCCAAGGCAATGGCGTTTGAAGCAGACGATTTTTGCACGCAGCGGGTCACGTGGACGCTGTGACGTCGACGCGTCGTCTAGCTGCATGATGCTGCTCGTGCAATTTTTAAAAACAAATTACGTCCTTACTTATTTATTATTTATTTATTTATTTATTTATTGTACCCTCAGGGCCCGAGGGCATTACAGAGGGGAGTGGGTTACAAAAGGAAAATCACTATAAAAACAAAATGACAACCTAAGAATAAAAACACGAACATAAGAAACTAACTTAGAAAATTGGTTAAACAACGCTTAAACATAATGGCATCTGTTACAGACACAACTGACGATGGAAGGTGGTTCCACGTGATTGTTGTTTTGGGAATGAATGAATTATAAAAAGTAGTGGTTTTACAAACAGGTAGACCGATTTTGTGTTGGTGATCGACGCGTGGCGAGACATATGAGGGAGGAGTTAGTAATTTTTGATGCAGGGAAGAATTGTGATGATAAATTTTATGAAACAGACAAAGACGGGATAACTCACGACGTGAAGAAAGGTTAGGTAGGTTTAAAAGAGTTTTCATGGATGTTACGCTTGCACTACGGTGATAGTTAGTAAGAATGTAGCGAACAGATCTATTTTGAATAGCTTCGACTGCTGTTGTAAGTAAGTCAGTACCGGGATCCCATATAGAGGAGGCGTATTCCAATTTGGAGCGGACAAGGGTTTTGTATAGTAGTAGCTTGAGAGATACAGGGACAGATGGAAAATTACGTTTGAGGAAGCCAAGCATGCGGTTAGCATTGTTAGTTATGTAGCGAATATGAGGCTCCCAAGACAGGTTCGATGAAATATGGATCCCCAAGTACTTATACGATGGTACACCTTCCAACAAAACACTGTTTAGATAGTAGAAAGGAGAGTGCGAGTTAAGTCGAGAAACAGTCATTACTTTACATTTGTTAGTGTTGAGCTGCATGTTCCATTTGTTACACCAATTAGAAACACAATCAATGTCAGACTGAAGGATAGCAACATCAGAGGTGTTAGTTATTTCACGGTAAAGAACGCAATCATCTGCAAATAAGCTAATAGAGGACGAAACGCAGGAAGGTAAGTCGTTGATAAAAATAAGAAAGAGCAGGGGACCTAACACTGAGCCTTGAGGGACGCCTGATGTCACGGGAGCTGGACTTGAAGAAGTATTATTCACAGACACAAATTGAGATCGGTTATTAAGGAAAGCACGAATCCATGAAAGTACATGCTGATCAATGTTAAGTTTGCTGAGCTTATGGAGTAGTAGATTATGTGACACCTTATCGAAAGCTTTAGCGAAATCAAGGAAAATACAATCCACTTGGGAACCACGATCAAGAACATGTGAACGTCATGAGTGAAGGTGAGTAGCTGAGGTTTCACACGAAAATGATTTACGGAAGCCATGTTGTGCAGGAGCAAAGAATGAATTGGATTCTAGGTGTTGAACGAGATGAGAAAAAATAATATGCTCAAGAATTTTACACGGAATGCTTGTTATGGAAATGGGACGGTATAAAACACAACTCAGCGCAAATGATTCTAAAATGTTCCTTTATTATGTCAAAAACTACTGTCGTTCCGTACATCTCCACAACATTGAAGAAACAACGATTTTCTCACGTTCCCCATGCATTTCTGACCGGAGTTGGAACCTCCGGGCGTTCGCCGCTAGTCGCCGAGAGACGGCGTTCTAGATTGCGCTACTCTGCTCCGAAGGAGCTATATGAGTGCTCTATTCTTCGCCCTCCGGTGCCGGTACGCGTATTGTTCTTACAGGAGCTCGAACTTTGAACCCGAAGGATACGGTGTAAGACTGAGAGGTTGCAAAAGCTGCGTAATGTTATTGGAAAAAAAAATCCTTCCTTTTTTAGATATATTCAAAATTGTATTTTTTTCTTCTTTAGTATTTGCTTACGTATATCCTAAACATGAACACTTTGTAAGCAGAACACAACTAGCTGGCACTTTACTAATTACCAAAATAAATTCCGCGTTTACAAAAAATTGCAAAAGTGTAAAAATTGAAAAACGTCAGTGCTCAACGAAAGGCAATGAACCAGAGGAGCGCGTGGCCTCGCGTAGTTGCCACGTCATCTTGCGGGAGAAGCCGTGCAATCTGGTGTCGCGAGTCGCACATGCGCAGATCTGAGCCAAGCAGTAAGCGCGGCTGTTCGGCGCTCGGGCCGTAACCCCCGATAAAGGAATCCTAGAAAGCATGAATTTCAAGCTTAACCACTGTTTTTTAATCACCGCGTGACATTCGCAATTTTTATCCGTCCTTCAAGAGGTATACTGTCCAAATATATAAACAATAAAAAATTAAAGACGTTTACAATTTTCTGCAATGCCGAATTAAAGGGGCGGTGCAACGATATTCAATTGGAATGTTTTTCACTTTACACGAGCTTACTGGCACTAGTGGGACTCAAGGTTACTCGCACACAACGCCACTGGCCAAGAAACTCCTTTGTTGCGGTGTAATTTCAGAGACAAAAGCGATCATTTTCATTCAATCTCTCCTTTGCAAAATTTAATGACGTTTGATGACGTAAAGTGGGGATCGCAGTACACCCACATGACGATATTTGAATGCTGTTCATAGATTGGACCCGAGCATTGCGTGGGCACTCGATTTGGGCTCGTGATAATCGATAGCTCGAGAAGCATTCGAGTAGTGGCCCGTGTCCAATCGCTGCAACGACGACAATAGCCGAGCCATAACAATGTCTGGAACTCAGCGCGTGTCCTGTGCCTTGCCAACCCCAGCGCGTGGCTATGATCAACATTGGCGGCATATAATCGGCTCCAGATCACGTGACCGCTTGTTCTGGCTGCGAGTTGACGGGGTAAACGCTGCTCGTTTTTCTTTGATTTTTTTCTGGGACTTCTATTGCGTGGGGTGAAAACGAACGGGTGTTTCACAGGTCATTAATGTCAGGGATCCGTTCTAAGCGGTATTTGCGCAAAGTACAAAAATCGTTGCATCGCCCCTTTAAAGAAACTTTTACTTGGTTGGTTGTTTGTTTTCTTCACTTTTTTAGCGAATTGCAGCCCTGTGATAGCCTGAAGTTCATTTGTTGCGATTAAGAGGGTAGGGTACGGAGGGGAGAGCATGCCCCTCCGCCCCCTCCACCCCTTCTCCTCTCCTGTTCCGCTTCCATTTAGCAAGAAATTTAGCGAAAATTTTCAATTTTCATGCTCAATTTTGTTTGCAAATTTAGCGAAAGTTTCTCCACTAAATATAGCGGGGAAATTGTGCCGCTAAATTTACCTAGAAACTTTTGCGAACAATTTCCCACTAAATTTAGCGGGAAATTTAGCGAAATTTTTCCGCTAAATTCAAAGGAAGATTTAGCAAAAATTTAAATTTAGGGCGGAAATTTTCCCATAAAGCAACGCGCGATTACACCGGCTGCATTATTCCCATAATGGAACGCGCGCAGTTACGCCGACGGCGACGGCGACGCCGCTCAACCCGGAAACGGGAGCCTAAGAGCTGCGCTCTAAAACAGCGAAAAAGGAAGACAATATGTTTATTTAGTTTATAAAAAAACACACACGTGCCATGACACTACATATTTATTTAGTATGAAAAGTGAGATCGCTGCGAGTAGTGGTCACTTTGTTACAGCTTTAACCTTTGCAACTAAATGTGTCTAGTACGCGACTGCAAAAAAAGAAGAAGAAAAAAACGCTGTCAGGTTGCAAATTTATTGCCAGCGTTGATCAGCTATGAGGGATTGCGCACCGAGCACTGACTGCCGCTGAGTGCTTGGCTCAGCTCTGTGCGTGTTCAACTCGCGGCACCAAATAGACTGATTCTTCTGGCAGACGGCGCCACAGGTACGCGAGTCTACGCGTTCCGCTGGTCCATTTCGTTTCGTTGAGCACCGTATCTCATGGTTCGGTGCCTAGAAAAAGTTAAGAATCGTCTAACTTACCTTCCATTTCTTTTTTCATTTTTTATTAAGTTGACCTTTCAGAAGCGTATGTATAAGGAAGTCAATAATGGACTTCACATACTTGAAGATATGTGAGAATAACATATCTCTGGAGTTAATTTCTGGTATTTGACAGCTGTTTACGAATCTGGAAAAGGTCATTTTTAAGAAATAGTTATATGCTCAAATATTTTCGTTTAAAATTGCAAGTGTTTTTGTGCTTTTTTTTTAAATTTAGTTTGTTTGGTTACCACCCTTCCCGGATTTCGCGGGACTGTCCAACTTTTCACGAAGCCTCCCGAGTCCTGCATCGTCCCTGTCGGGACAGCTCTACGTCCTGGATTTGGTCCAGACTGCCCAGTTACCAATTTCATATGTGATCCAACGCACGCCAACCACGCGCGTCACGCTGAACAAGTAGTCAGCAGAAGTACGGCTTCAAGAGGCCAGCAATAAAGAAACGACGAATTCTCGGGTTTATCCAGAAGGGGAACTGTATGATACTGCAATAAAGAAAGAACTGATTTTGCTAACTCCCTATGTTAATGTACACCCCCCCCCTTTCCCCCCACTCCGTCCGACTTACTTTATGAAAGAGTTGGTAACCCCAAGTTGTCCTAATTTCATTGACGCATTGATTGCAAAGTTCTGTTGCCGCGGCATATAAAATCGACTTGCAAGACTCAAAGCTCAACAGCGAATTTGTCAAACGATATTATGTAATGCACTGTAAATTATCTTGTACTCTTTATCAGAATTTCTGTGTTATAAATTATCTTATTCCGAAAAAGCTTTGGTAAACACATACATGAATATAACATGAGGTCCTGAAGCTGTAGATTTATCTAAATTCCGACATCAAAATGATCGCGCCGCAGAACCCAGGCTAGAGCACTGCACGGGCCCGGGCCAGTCCAGAGGCCCGAGCCCGGCCCGGCCCGCGGGCCCGTCTCGGGCCGAGTAGCACGCATTTTCTCGGGCCCGTGGCCAGGCTCGGGCTCGAACAAAATATTTTTCGGGCCTAAATTGTTGATAACAAACAGTGGCTCATTGATCTTTTAGGTTCAATAAAAACAAACAAGCGAAATGCAAAATCACTACGGCACCGCTCAAAAAAAAAAAAAAAGACTGTGCATTTGGAAAGTTTTTACGTGGATAAAAGGAAACGTATGGATTCCACCAGCATAGTGGGAAAGTGCGGACAAGAAAACGAGGGCACTCCAGTCGCAGGGTACAACGAAAGTCCCTTGATACTTCTTTTACAAGTAACGACAACCAATAGAAATGACGAAGCACATTCCGCTGGAACAAAATGGCGGCATCTCAGTTAGGCGAAACACCTGACCCCCCCTGACTCTGCTGCGCCCCGGTTCAAACATTCGCTTTGCCTCCATTCGGAAACCTGCAGCGTCACGCAGTCGGCGCTTCAAAGAATGTCGATACTTGTTGGAAAGTCTTATCCAGGAACGTTAGGTACAACATGTGTCTTATTCCTCTGCTTTTCAAAAAAGAAAAAAGCAGAAGAAAGTAACCTGAGTTTGACTTTGCACTTTGTGCAGGAGGCCTTACCGCCACCAAAGATAAGCTAACTACCGGAGACAATTTTATGCTCATACAGCCTTTTGAAGATGCACTACCGTGATTGTGATTGTTTCTTTACAAAAACATGCAGAGCGGAAAGTTATCTGTGAAACGAATTGAACAACGAAAACTCCAATATCTCTTCAAGAAATGCATAAATAAAATACTGCCCACCATTTTTTTTATTTTAAATCACTTATGAAGTGCATATTTCGCTCATATTCTCGAAAATGCATCATCTAAGTCGGGCATATTTATCGTGGCCGAGTGGGCTAGCGCTGCAGAACCCGGGGATCCTGGGTTCAATCCCCACCCCCGCCCCTTTCAATCTGGATGAGCATCGTACCGGCGTGCGGTCGTGTATCACTACCGCGTGGTGCAGGTTAAAGACCCGAGGCTAGCGGTTGTACCGAACTGGCTAAATTGCGCATCTACAGCTGAGACACCAGACGCACACTGAGGCAGAGTAACTTCCGGCTGTATAAACATACACACAAGAATTTTTGCAGTCTTTGTTGGCGGCCATTTTCCCATTGCGAATTTCTTTTATAAATGTTTAATCCGGCAAAGGCAGGCTCTGATACTTTGGCATATCACCTGGACGTCTAACGCTACATTTGGGCGGACACTGCGCATTCGATGATGCATAATTTTTTTTTTAACAAAAACAGTGTTTTATAATTTTTTTTTTTTGGGGGGGGGGGAAGGGGGGGGTATTTTGAAGATTTTAGTTAAGTTGTAACCAATTTTGTACTTTTGCCGTACTGTTAGATTCTCGCTCTGACTGGAGATCCCTGGTTTGAGGTGGAGGTACGGTGAAACGAGAGCGCAGTTGTAAACGCACTGCAAACGAAAGCGAAACCAACAAAGGAATCGATTAGTTTGTTTAAGCGAAAACTTTTTATATTATGAATCTACTGCTTCTAGTATTTGTTCCCATCACCATAAAACTTGTTTTTATTTTACCACGACTAGTAAACCTAACTGCTTAGTAGGAGGCCCGTTATTCCCGAACGTTCCTCTGAAGAACCACGCCAGACCTATCAACATCAATCCGCCAGGTCACAGCGCAAGATGGGAGGAGCAAAGCTCGCGAAATGAACTCTTCGCCCTGTTTACAAACCGTTATTTCTTCACTTACTGAAGCTACAAACCGTTGCTTTAATTTTTGTACCATCCCACGAGACGGTGTATGAACTCGCCGGGGCCCTAATTCTATACCTAACCTGTTCGCATCGGTAGCAAACTAGCTGGCGCACACGCGTCGGCTGTACGCGGTCAGCTGTGAACTTGCTGTTTTCCGCATTTGCAGATCCTTGGATGAAAACTGGTTTGAGGTAAGACAAACGAGGCAAGTTAAGTGCATAAGCCCGATCACAGGGCTGCAATTTTGTTATCAAGAAAAGTTTTAAATAGCTTTCGACGAAATGAAATCCGGTTGTCTCCATCGGAGCTGAGCCTTCGCACGGTGACGTGCCACGACACGTATCAGAAGAGCGCTATCATTCTTTTATTACTGCTCTTTTCCCGTCGCTTCTTGATATAATTATAACGAACGCTTTTCGTTTTACGGAGGATTTAATGCATTACATATCGATACTGTTCATTCAGCTTCGGTGCTTCGGGATTCCTCGGAGAAAGAGTCTTGCTTGACGCTGACATGCCAAATGTAGATTTTGTTTGCGACCTCGCGCGTGTGCATTGCAAACAGGTTACGAAAATGATATGTCTGTGGTCAACCAGCCGTGCCGCGGATGACTGGAATAGCGTGAACGCTACTTGTTTACAGGAACATAGAGTGTCCACAGTAACGTTGAGAGCTGGTTGATTTTCAGCTTGCCTCTAATAACCACGTAATCGGCGTCCCCTTTGTAACGGGTGACTGCTCGTCGGAAGTTTCGGTGATGGCCAGTTGTAAGCCGGCTCGGTTGTTCCTGCCAAGTGCCCAGCCGAGACTGGGTCAGTTCTTCGCCTGCTGGGGTAGCCTGGGTGGTCCAGCAGGCGAAGATCCAGGCCAGCCTGGATCTTTTAGAGCCACCGGGAACACTTTCACCGCTCTTCCACCTTGCAGTCGGTATGGTTACTGACAGGGCGAACAGCGGGCCGTCTCTTCTAGTTGCCCGTCCTCTAGCATCTGCGTGTCGGCTTCCTTTGTGCTTTCGCCAGGTGCATGCTCGAAGCTCATGAGGTGCCCAAGTGTTTGCGAAAGCAACAACTCGCACTGGAGGCGGGAAACTTAAAGACATCCCTGCTTTCTCTCATCCTGTCAACGACCGTAGCCTCACCACAATCTCTATTGTACCCGTTGCACAGGAACAGCCGGCCAAATTCAGTCTAAGCCATGCATTGGATTGGATTGGATTGGATTAAGGGCACGTACATTAGGCTAGATCCAGTTAAAGCCACTAGATTTAGTAACAATATGGTGCCGCTGACCGCACTCAATCCAATCCGATCCAAAAGATCCAAAGTGCCACACAGTGGTGCGCATCTGGCGGCCATGCGGCCATACATTCGGTTATTGACATGTGTCGTCGAGCGTCGTGTTTTCGGAAGTGGCCTCTTCCATGATGACCACTGCCGGCGGCAAGAAAGTGCTTGTTTAATCCGGACTGACACGAATCCGAATATATCGGAATATGCAAGTTGGATTGGCTCCGCGTGCAGCGATCCTCACAGTGCTCAGTGCTCAATGTGCCGCAAAATGTTTTCTTTGAGCAACATGGGAAACACGGCAGTTTCCAGTCACGCATCGAGCAAAAGCACTTTGCTGCTTTGCGGGCAGTCAATCCGCTCCCAATCTAGACTTCTTTCATTTTTTACGGCAGCAACAACGTTTCGCCGGATGTAGCGGAGACCGCACATGTGCCCCTGAGGAGCCTGCAGCCACCACAAGAAGTGCGAAGACGTTGATGAGTGGCTTTCTACTGAAGAGCGCCAGACAAAGGCCGAATAATTTGGTGCTTAAACTCGATAGCGATCGCGGATCCCTTTGTTCCTACAGCAGCACGGCCCTCAGTCGTCCCTCTCATGTTTCCCGTGGGAAGTCGCTGCAAAACTTCAGTTAGCGAAGAACAAGGCTGATATACCGTCTGCGACGGTATTGTGCCCTACTTTCGGAATAAGCTGCTATCAAGCCTCGCCAGTGTGCATTTCGTAGTTGTTTCGCTTGACGAGTCTCTCAACAAAGTGACTCAGAAGCAACAGATGGATGTGCTTGTCGAATATTGAGACGACACTACCAATGGCACTGTTGAAGGCGCAGTACTCACTTCATGCTTCCTGGCCCACACCTGTGCGGGCACGGACGCCTCTACAGTGGTCAGGAAGTTCACCTGAAATTGTTAGGGGAAACCTGGAAAAGTCAGGGAATTTCAAGATAATATTTTGCTAGACACCCTGGCCGTGATCCATCTCACTACGTTTAAATTTATGCTGGTGTCTTTAGCTTCTGGATAAGTTGTGTATGAGGAACGCGGTCGAAAGCCTTGAAAGGTCCAGACAGATTGCATCCGTCTGGCCCCTTTCATCCAGCGAAGTCGTGAAATCATGTATAGTTTCTGTCAGTTGTGGTGACTGTCGAAAGCCTCTGCCGAATCCTGCTGGTTGGGATTAAAAGCCCCAAGTTCTCAAAGTAATCAAAAGATAAGCCAATAACACATGCTCTAGTATCTTACAGCAAACACAAGTAAGAAAAATTGATCGGTGATTTTCAACGTTATACCTGTTGCCAGATTTATACACAGGGGTGACTAGTATTTAGCCAATCGGTGGGAAGAACATGTTGATCCGAAGATGCACGAAATATGATTGTCAGGTATTCAGACACCCATTCTGCATACCGTTTAAAAAATTCATTAGAATGGCTGCCTGACACATGTAACTTGAGTCCA
>JAZHYW010020350.1:0-11740 GCA_037355805.1 Ixodes ricinus
TTGTCGCGCTGAAGTGACGCCGCGTCGCCTTTGATGACCAATTCATCGGCACGAAGGATGTCAGTGCATCAAAATGCTTTTCACACACTCCCTCACATACTGAAGTCGAAATTGAATCCCCCGTTTTCTTGTCGGGAATGGCCCGGCTTCCATTTTACGTTGTCTCCCGTCGCTGGGTAGACAAAACAAGAACACTTTTCTGTTGTACCCTTTATCCAGAACAATATCCCGGGACACAACACGTGTTGGTCTCGTCTCACGCACTACTTCAGTCGCATCATGATAAATATGTGGCTTCGTTTACACGTCCTTTCAGCGCCGAACGCTTGTATCTGACTGCGTCCCCGTTGTCTCGGTCTGGCACTTCGCCGTTTGAAGATTGCCTCAACGGGATGGTGGTGCCACTTCGGGTGGGCGCCAAGGGCAGTATATGAATCTTCCCCAATGAGATACGGGGCAAAGCTACGACCAGAAAAGCCGAACCACCCTGGCGGCGCTCACTCTGGCAACTCTCGGTTTCGGCGATGGGCCTCTGCTTCGGCGTCGCGCACTTCCGGCTCATCCCGGCAGCGGCTCCTGGTTTCCATTTGGCGGCGCTCACTCTTGGCAAATCTCGGTTGCGGCGATGGGACTCCGCTTGGCTGTCGCGCACTTCCGGCGTCATCCTGGCAGCGGCCCTGGTTTCCATTTTGGCGGCGCTCACTCTTGGCAACTCTCGGCTTGCGGCGATGGGCTCTCTGCTTTGGCGTCGCGACTTCCGGGTCATCCCGGCAGCGGCTCCTGGTTTCCATTTTGGCGGCACTCACTCTTGGCAAACTCTCGGTTGCGGCGATGGGCCCTGCTTCGGGCGTCGCGCACTTCCGGCTCATCCCGGCAGCGGCTCCCGGTTTCCATTTTGGCGGCGCTCACTCTGGCAACCTCGGCTGCGGCGACGGGCCTCTGCTTCGGCGTCGCGCACTTCCGCTCATCCCGGCGGCTCCTGGTTTCCATTTTGCGCGCCACTTGGCAACCTCGGTTGCGGCGATGGGCCTTCTGCTTCGGCGTCGCGCACTTCCGGGTCATCCCGGCAGCGGCTCCGGCTTCGGCCTTGGCTGCGCTCACTCTGTGGCAACTCTCGGCTGGGCGGCGATGGGCCTCTCGCTTTTGGCGTCGCGCACTTCCGGGTCATCCCGGCAGCGGCCTCCTGAGCTTCCATTTTGCGGCGCTCACTCTTGGCAAACTCGGTTGCGTGCGATGGGCCTCTGCTTCGGCGTCGCGCATCTTCCGGGTCATCCTCGCAGCAGCGGCTCCTGGTTTTTTCCATTTCGGCGGCGCTCACCTTTGGCAAACTCTCGGTTGCGGCGATGGGCCTCTCGCTTACGGACGTCGCGCACTCTCCGGGCTCATCCCGGCAGCGGCTCCTGGTTTCGATTTTGGCGGCGCTCACTCTGGCAACTCTCGGTTGCGGCGATGGGCCTCGCTTTCGGCGTCGCGCACTTCCGGCCCATCCCGGCAGCGGCTCCTGGTTTCCATTTTGGCGGCGCTCACTCTTGGCAAACTCTCGGTTGGCGGCGATGGGCCTCTGTCTTCGTCGTCGCGCACCTCCGGGTCATCCCGGCAGCGGCTCCTGGTTTCCATTTTGGCGGCGCTCATCTCTTGGCAACTCCTCGGTTGCGGCGACGGGCCTCTGCTTTCGGCGTCGCGCACTTCCGGGTCATCCCGGCAGCGGCTCCTGGTTTCCACTTTGGCTGCGCCTCACTCTTGGCAACCTCGGTATGCGGCGATGGGCCTCTCGCTTTCGGCGCCGCGCACTCTCCTGCGCTCATCCCGGCAGCGGCTCCTGGTTTCCATTTTGGCGGCGCCTCACCTGGCTAAACTCTCGGCTGCGGCGATGGGCCTCTGCTTAGGCGTCGCCGCGCAGCTCTCCGGGTCATCCCGGGCAGCGGGTACCTGAGCCTCCATTTTAGCGGCGCTCTACTCTGGTAAACCTCGGGCCGCGGGCGATGGGCCTCTCGCTTCGGCGTCGCGCGTACTTCCGGCTCATCCCGGCAGCGGCTCCTGAGTTTCCATTTTTGGCGGCGCTCACTATTGGCAAACTCTCGGTTGCGGCGATGGGCTCTGCTTTCCGCGTCGCGCACTTCCGGGTCATCCCGGCAGCGGCTCCTGGTTTCCATTTTGGCGGTGGCGCTCACTCTTGGCAATCCCCGGTTGCGGCGATGGGCCTCTGCTCAGGCGCCGCGCACCTTCCGGCTCATCCCGGCAGCGGCTCCTGGTTTCCATTTTGGCGGCGCTCACTCTGGCAAACCTCGGTTGCGGCGATGGGCCTCTGTTTCGGCGTCGCGCACTTCCTGCTCATCCCAGCGGCTCCTGGTTTCCATTTTCTTTGGCGGCGCTCATGGCAGCTCGGTTGAGGCGATGGGCCTCTGCCTTAGCGTCGCGCACTTCCGGGTCATCCCGGCAGCGTCCGGTTTCCTATTTTGGCGGTGCTCACTCTTGGCAACTCCTCGGCTGCGGCGATGGCCCGCTTTGGCGTCGCGCACTTCCTGCTCATCCCGGCAGCGGCTCCTGGTTTCCATTTTGGCGGCGCTCACTCTTGGCAACTCTCGGCTGCGGCGATGGGCCCTCGCTTTGGCGTCGCGCACCTTCCGGGTCATCCCGGCAGCGGCTCCTGGTTTCCATTTTGGCGGCGCTCACTCTGGCAAACTCTCGGTTGCGGCGATGGGCCTCTGCTTCGGCGTCGCGCACTTCCGGCCTCATCCCGGCAGCGGCTCCTGGTTTCCATTTTGGCGGCGCTCACTCTTGGCAAACCTCAAGCTGCGGCGATGGGCCTTCTGCTTCGGCGTCGTCGCACTTCCTGGCTCATCCCGGCAGCGGCTCCTGGTTTCCATTTTTGGCGGCGCTCACTCTTGGCAAACTCTCGGTTGCGGCGATGGGCCTCTGCTTCGGGCGTCAGCGCACCTTCCTCGCCTCATCCCGGCAGCGGCTCCTGGTTTCCATATTTGGCGGCGCTCACTCTTGGCAACCTCGGTTGCGGCGATGGGCCCTCTGCTTTGGCGTCGCGCACTTCCGGCTCATCCCGGCAGCGGCACCTGGTTTCCATTTTGGCGGCGTCTCACTCTGGCAAACTCTCGGTTGCGGCGATGGGCCTCTGCTTCTGGCGCCGCGCACTTCCTGCCTCATCCCGGCAGCGGCTCCTGGTTTCCATTTTTGGCGGCGCTCGCCCTTGGCAACTCTCGGTTGCGGCGATGGGCTCGTGCCTTGGCGTCGCGCACTTCCGGCTCATCCCGGCAGCGGCTCCTGGTTTCCACTTGGCGGCGCTCACTCTTGGCAAACTCTCGGCTGCGGCGCGTGATGGGCCTCTGCTTTACGGCAAGCCGCACCTCCGGGTCATCCCGGCAGCGGCACCTGGTTTCCATTTTGGCGGCGCTCACTCTTGGCAACTCTCGGTTGCGGCGATGGGCTCTGTTTAAGGTCACGCACTTCGGGTCATCCCGGCAGCGGGTTCTGTTTCCATTTTGGCGGCGCTACCTTGGCAGCTCTCGGTTGCGGCGATGTCTCTGCTTTGGCGTCGCGCACTTCCGGCCCATCCCGGCAGCGGCTCCTGGTTTCCATTTTGGCGGCGCTCACTCTTGGCAAACCTCGGTTGGTGCGATGGCCTTCGTTTCGGCGTCGCGCACTTCCGGGTCATCCCGGCAGCGGCCCCTGGTTTTCATTTTGGCGGCGCTCACTCTTGGCAAACTCAGTTGCGGCGATGGCCCTCTTCGGCGTCGCGCACTTCCGGCTCATCCCGGCAGCGGCTCCTGGTTTCCATTTTCCGCGCCACTTGGCAACCTCGGTTGCGGCGATGGGCCTCTGCTTAGGCGTCGCGCACTTCCGGCCATCCCGGCAGCGGCCCTGAGCCATTTTGGCGGCGCTCACTTCTGGCGGACCTCGCTGCAGCATGGGCTCTCTGCGTCTAGGTGTCGCGCACTTCCTCGGCCTCATCCCGGCAGCGGCTCCTGGTTTCCATTTTGGCGGCGCTCACTCTTGGCAAACCTCGGTTGCGGCGATGGGCCTTCAGCTTCGGCGTCGCGCACTTCCGGCTCATCCCGGCAGCGGCCTTGTTTCATTTGGCGGCGCTCACTCTGGCAAACCTCGAGTTGCGGCGATGGGCCTCTAGCTTCGGCGTCGCGCACTTCCGGCTCATCCCGGCAGCGGCTCCTGGTTTCCATTTTGGCGGCGCTCACTCTTGGCAACCTCGGTTGCGGCGATGGGCCCTGCGTTAGGCGTCGCGCACTTCGGCCTCATCCCGGCAGCGGCTCCTGGTTTCCATTTCGGCGGCGCTCACTCTGGCAACTCGGTTGCGGCGATGGGCCTCGCTTCGGCGTCGCGCACTTCCGGCTCATCCCGGCAGCGGCTCCTGGTTTCCATTTTGGCGGCGCTCACTCCTGGCAAACTCGGTTGCGGCGATGGGCCTCTGCTTCGGCGTCGCGCACTTCCGGCTCATCCCGCCAGCGGCACCTGGTTTCCATTTTGGCGGCGCTCACTCTTGGCGAACTCTCGGTTGCGGCGATGGCCCTTGCTTCGGCGTCGCGCACTTCCGGCTCATCCCGGCAGCGGCTCCTGGTTTCCATTTTGGCGGCGCTCACTCTGGCAAACCTCGGTTGCGGCGATGGGCTTCTGCATTGGCGTCGCGCACTTCCGGCTCATCCCGGCAGCGGCTCCTGGTTTCCATTTTGGCAGCGCTCACTCTTGGCAACCTCGGTTGCGGCGATGGGCCCCTGCTTCGGCGTCGCGCACTTCCGGGTCATCCCGGCAGCGGCTCCTGGTTTCCATTTCGGCGGCGCTCACTCTGGCAAACCTTCGGCTGCAGGCGATGGGCCTTCTGCTTCGGCGTCGCGCACTTCCGGCTCATCCCGGCAGCGGCTCCTGGTTTCCACTTTTGGCGGCGCTCACTCTGGCAAACCTCGGTTGCGAAGATGGGCCCTCTGTTCGGAGTCGCGCACTTCCGCCTGCATCCCGGCAGCGGCTCCTGGTTTCCATTTTGGCGGCGCTCACTCTTGGCAAACCTCGGTTGCGGCGATAGGTCTGCTTTCGGCGTCGCGCACTTCCGGCTCATCCCGGCAGCGGCTCCTGGTTTCCATTTCTGGCGGCGGTCATCCTTGTAACCCTCGGTTGCTGCGATGGGCCTCTGCTTTGACGTCGCGCACTTCCGGCTCATCCCAGCAGCGGCACTCTGGTTTCCATTTTGGCGGCGCTCACTCTGGCAACCTCGGTTGCGGCGATGGCCTCTGCTTCGGCGTCGCGCACTTCCGGCTCATCCCGGCAGCGGCTCCTGGTTTCCATTTCGGCGGCGCTCACTCTTGGCAAACCGCTGAGGCAGATGGGCCTTGCTTTGAGTCGCGCATTCCGCCCATCCCGGCAGCGGCTCCTGGTTTTCATTTTGGCGGCGCTCACTCTGGCAAACCTCGGTTGCGGCGATAGGTTCTGCTTCGGCGTCGCGCACTTCCGGGTCATCCCGGCAGCGGCACCTGTGTTTCCATTTTGGCTGCGCTCACTCTTGCAACCTCGGTTGCGGCAATGGGCCTGCTTGGCGTCGCCACTCGGGTCATCTCGGCAGCGTTCCTGGTTTCCATTTTGGCGCGCTCAGCTCTGGCAACCCTCGGTTGCGGCGATGGGCCCTGTTTGGCGTCGCGCGCTTCCGGCTCATCCCGGCAGCGGCTCCTGGTTTCCATTTGGTCGGCGCTCTCACTTGGCCACTGCTCGGTATGCGGCGCATGGGCACTCTGCTTTTGCGTCGCGCACTTCAGGTCCTCCCGGCAGCGGCCCTGGTTTCCATTTTGGCGGCGCTCACTTTGGCAAACCTCGGTTGCGTGCGATGGCCCTGCTTCGGCGTCGCGCACTTCCGCTCATCCCGGCAGCGCTCCTGGTTTCCATTTTGGCGGCGCTCACTCTTGCGCAAACCCTCGCTGCGGCGATGGGCCTTCTGCTTCGGCGTCGTGCGCACTTCCCGCTCATCCCGGCAGCGGCCACTGGTTGCGCATTTTGGCGGTGCTTCACGTCGGCAGACCTCTCAGTTTGCGGCGATGGGCCTCTGCTTTTGGCGTCGCGCACTTCGGCTCATCCCGGCAGCGGCTCCTGGTTTCCATTTCGATGGCGCTCACTCTTGCAACCCGGTTGCGGCGACGGACTTCGCTGGCGTCGTGCACTCCGGGTCATCCGGCAGCGCTCCTGGTTTCCATTTTGGCGGCGCTCACTTTGCGAATCCTCGGTTGCGCGCGATGTAGGCCTCTGCTTCGGCGTCGCGCACTTCCGTCTCCATCCCGGCAGCGGCTCCTGGTTTCCATTTTGGCGGCGCTCACTCTTGGCAACCTCGGTTGCGGCGATGGGCCCTTGCTTGGCGTCGCGCACTTCCGGCTCATCCCGGCAGCGGCCCTGGTTTCCATTTTGCGGCGCTCACTCTTGGCAACTCGGTTGCGGCGAGGGCTTGCTCGGCGATCGCGCACCTCCTGTCCTCGGCAGCGGCTGCGGTTTCCATTTTGCGGCGCTACCTTGGCAACTCGTTGCGGCGACACTTCGCTTCGGCGTCGCGCATTCGGGTCATCCCGGCAGCGGCTCCTGGTTTTCATTTTGGCGGCGCTCACCTCTGGCAAACCTCGGTTGCGGCGATGGCCTCTGCTTCGGCGTCGCGCACTTCCGGCTCATCCCGGCAGCGGCTCCTGGTTTCCATTTGGCGGCGCTCACTCTGGCAACCTCGGTTGCGGCGATGGGCTCTCTGCTCGTATGTGCGTCGCGCACTCTCCGTGCTCATCCCGCAGCGGCTCCTGGTTTCCATTTGTTGGCGGCGCTCACTCTTGGCAACTCTCGGCTGCGGCGATGGGCCTCTGCTTTGGCGTCGCGCACTTCCCGCTCATCCCGGCAGCGGCTCCTGGTTTCCATTTTGGCGGCGCTCACTCTTGGCAAACTCTCGGTTGCGGCGACGGGACTCTGCTTTGGCGTGCGCGCACTTCCGGGTCATCCCGGCAGCGGCTCCTGGTTTCCATTTTGGCGGCGCTCACTCTTGGCAACACTCGGTTGCGGCGACGGGACTCTGCTTTGGCGTCGCTCACTTCCTGCTCATCCCGGCAGCGGCTCCTGGTTTCCATTTGGCGGCGCTCACTCTTGGCAACTCTCGGTTGCGGCGATGGGCCTCTGCTTCGGCGTCGCGCACTTCCGGCTCATCCCGGCAGCGGCTCCTGGTTTCCATTTTGGCGGCGCTCACTCTGGCAACCTCGGTTGCGGCGATGGGCCTCTGCTTCGGCGTCGCGCACTTCCGGCTCATCCCGGCAGCGGCTCCTGGTTTCCATTTTGGCGGCGCTCACTCTTGGCAAACCTCGGTTGCGGCGATGGGCCTCTGCTTCGGCGTCGCGCACTTCCGGCTCATCCCGGCAGCGGCTCCTGGTTTCCATTTTGGCGGCGCTCACTCTTGGCAAACCTCGGTTGCGGCGATGGGCCTCTGCTTCTGGCAGTCGCGCACTTCCGGCTCATCCCGGCAGCGGCTCCTGGTTTCCATTTTGGCGGCGCTCACTCTTGGCAAACCTCGGTTGCGGCGATGGGCCTCTGCTTCGGCGTCGCGCACTTCCGGCTCATCCCGGCAGCGGCTCCTGGTTTCCATTTTGGCGGCGCTCATCCTTTGCAACTCTCGGTTGCGGCGATGGGCCTTCTGCTTCGGCGTCGCGCACTTCCGGGTCATCCCGGCAGCGGCTCTTAGTTCCCATTTTGGCTGCGCTCACTCTGGCAAACCTCGGTTGCGGCGATGGGCCTCTGCTTAGGCGTCGCGCACTTCCGGCTCATCCCGGCAGCGGCTTCTGGTTTTCATTTTGGCGCGCTCACTCTTGGCAAACCTCGGTTGCGGCGATGGGCCTCTGCTTCGGCGTCGCGCACTTCCGGCTCATCCCGGCAGCGGCTCCTGGTTTCCATTTTGGCGGCGCTCACTCTTGGCAAACCTCGGTTGCGGCGATGGGCCTCTGCTTCGGCGTCGCGCACTTCCGGCTCATCCCGGCAGCGGCTCCTGGTTTCCATTTTGGCGGCGCTCACTCTTGGCAAACCTCGGTTGCGGCGATGGGCCTCTGCTTCCGCGTCGCGCACTTCCGGCTCATCCCGGCAGCGGCTCCTGGTTTCCATTTTGGCGGCGCTCACTCTTGGCAAACCTCGGTTGCGGCGATGGGCTCTCTGCTTCGGCGTCGCGCACTTCCGGCTCATCCCGGCAGCGGCTCCTGGTTTCCATTTTGGCGGCGCTCACTCTTGGCAAACCTCGGTTGCGGCGATGGGACTTCTGCTTCGGCGTCGCGCACTTCCGGGTCATCCCGGCAGCGGCTCCTGGTTTTCATTTTGGCGGCGCTACTCTGGCAACCTCGGTTGCGGCGATGGGCCTCTGCTTCGGCGTCGCGCACTTCCTGCTCATCCCGGCAGCGGCTCCTGGTTTCCATTTTGGCGGCGCTCACTCTGGCAACCCTCGGTTGCGGCGATGGCCTCTGCTTTGGCGTCGCGCACTTCCTGGCTCATCCCGGCAGCGGCTCCTGGTTTCCATTTTGGCGGCGCTCACTCTTGGCAAACCTCGGTTGCGGCGATGGGCCTCTGCTTTGGCGTCGCGCACTTCCGGCTCATCCCGGCAGCGGCTCCTGGTTTCCATTTTGGCGGCGCTCACTCTTGGCAACCCTCGGTTGCGGCGACGGGCCTCTGCTTTGGCGTCGCGCACTTCCGGCTCATCCCGGCAGCGGCTCCTGGTTTCCATTTTGGCGGCGCTCACTCTTGGCAAACCTCGGTTGCGGCGATGGGCCTCTGCTTTGGCGTCGCGCACTTCCTGCTCATCCCGGCAGCGGCTCCTGGTTTCCATTTTGGCGGCGCTCACTCTTGGCAACTCTCGGTTGCGGCGATGGGCCTCTGCTTCGGCGTCGCGCACTTCCGGCTCATCCCGGCAGCGGCTCCTGGTTTCCATTTTGGCGGCGCTCACTCTTGGCAAACCTCGGTTGCGGCGATGGGCCTCTGCTTCGGCGTCGCGCACTTCCGGCTCATCCCGGCAGCGGCTCCTGGTTTCCATTTTGGCGGCGCTCACTCTTGGCAAACCTCGGTTGCGGCGATGGGCCTCTGCTTCGGCGTCGCGCACTTCCGTGGCTCATCCCGGCAGCGGCTCCTGGTTTCCATTTTGGCGGCGCTCACTCTTGGCAAACCTCGGTTGCGGCGATGGGCCTCTGCTTCGGCGTCGCGCACTTCCGGCTCATCCCGGCAGCGGCTCCTGGTTTCCATTTTGGCGGCGCTCACTCTTGGCAAACCTCGGTTGCGGCGATGGGCCTCTGCTTCGGCGTCGCGCACTTCCGGCTCATCCCGGCAGCGGCTCCTGGTTTCCATTTTGGCGGCGCTCACTCTTGGCAAACCTCGGTTGCGGCGATGGGCCTCTGCTTCGGCGTCGCGCACTTCCGGCTCATCCCGGCAGCGGCTCCTGGTTTCCATTTTGGCGGCGCTCACTCTTGGCAAACCTCGGTTGCGGCGATGGGCCTCTGCTTCGGCGTCGCGCACTTCCGGCTCATCCCGGCAGCGGCTCCTGGTTTCCATTTTGGCGGCGCTCACTCTTGGCAAACCTCGGTTGCGGCGATGGGCCTCTGCTTCGGCGTCGCGCACTTCCGGCTCATCCCGGCAGCGGCTCCTGGTTTCCATTTTGGCGGCGCTCACTCTTGGCAAACCTCGGTTGCGGCGATGGGCCTCTGCTTCGGCGTCGCGCACTTCCGGCTCATCCCGGCAGCGGCTCCTGGTTTCCATTTTGGCGGCGCTCACTCTTGGCAAACCTCGGTTGCGGCGATGGGCCTCTGCTTCGGCGTCGCGCACTTCCGGCTCATCCCGGCAGCGGCTCTCTGGTTTCCATTTCTGGCGCGCGCTCACTCTTGGCAAACTCTCGGCTTGCGGCGATGGGCCTCTGCTTCGGCGTCGCGCACTTCCGGCTCATCCCGGCAGCGGCTCCTGGTTTCCATTTTGGCGGCGCTCACTCTTGGCAAACCTCGGTTGCGGCGATGGGCCTCTGCTTCGGCGTCGCGCACTTCCGGCTCATCCCGGCAGCGGCTCCTGGTTTCCATTTTGGCGGCGCTCACTCTGGCAAACCTCGGTTGCGGCGATGGGCCTCTGCTTCGGCGTCGCGCACTTCCGGCTCATCCCGGCAGCGGCTCCTGGTTTCCATTTTGGCGGCGCTCACTCTTGGCAAACCTCGGTTGCGGCGATGGGCCTCTGCTTTGGCGTCGCGCACTTCCGGCTCATCCCGGCAGCGGCTCCTGGTTTCCATTTTGGCGGCGCTCACTCTTGGCAAACCTCGGTTGCGGCGATGGGCCTCTGCTTCGGCGTCGCGCACTTCCGGCTCATCCCGGCAGCGGCTCCTGGTTTCCATTTTGGCGGCGCTCACTCTGGCAAACCTCGGTTGCGGCGATGGGCCTCTGCTTCGGCGTCGCGCACTTCCGGCTCATCCCGGCAGCGGCTCCTGGTTTCCATTTTGGCGGCGCTCACTCTTGGCAAACTCTCGGTTGCGGCGATGGGCTCTGCTTTCGGCGTCGCGCACTTCCGGCTCATCCCGGCAGCGGCTCCTGGTTTCCATTTTGGCGGCGCTCACTCTTGGCAACTCTCGGTTGCGGCGATGGGCCTCTGCTTCGGCGTCGCGCACTTCCGGCTCATCCCGGCAGCGGCTCCTGGTTTCCATTTTGGCGGCGCTCACTCTTTGGCAAACTCTCGGTTGCGGCGATGGGCCTCTGCTTTGGCGTCGCGCACTTCCGGCTCATCCCGGCAGCGGCTCCTGGTTTCCATTTTGGCGGCGCTCACTCTTGGCAAACCTCGGTTGCGGCGATGGCCTCTGCTTCGGCGTCGCGCACTTCCGGCTCATCCCGGCAGCGGCTCCTGGTTTCCATTTTGGCGGCGCTCACTCTTGGCAACTCTCGGTTGCGGCGATGGGCCTCTGCTTTGGCGTCGCGCACTTCCTGCTCATCCCGGCAGCGGCTCCTGGTTTCCATTTTGGCGGCGCTCACTCTTGGCAAACTCTCGGTTGCGGCGATGGGCCTCTGCTTTGGCGTCGCGCACTTCCGGCTCATCCCGGCAGCGGCTCCTGGTTTCCATTTTGGCGGCGCTCACTCTTGGCAAACCTCGGTTGCGGCGATGGGCCTCTGCTTTGGCGTCGCGCACTTCCGGCTCATCCCGGCAGCGGCTCCTGGTTTCCATTTTGGCGGCGCTCACTCTTGGCAACTCTCGGTTGCGGCGATGGGCCTCTGCTTTGACGTCGCGCACTTCCGGCTCATCCCGGCAGCGGCTCCTGGTTTCCATTTTGGCGGCGCTCACTCTTGGCAACTCTCGGTTGCGGCGATGGGCCTCTGCTTTGGCGTCGCGCACTTCCGGCTCATCCCGGCAGCGGCTCCTGGTTTCCATTTTGGCGGCGCTCACTCTTGGCAACCTCGGTTGCGGCGATGGGCCTCTGCTTCGGCGTCGCGCACTTCCGGGCTCATCCCGGCAGCGGCTCCTGGTTTCCATTTTGGCGGCGCTCACTCTTGGCAAACCTCGGTTGCGGCGATGGGCCTCTGCTTCGGCGTCGCGCACTTCCGGCTCATCCCGGCAGCGGCTCCTGGTTTCCATTTTGGCGGCGCTCACTCTTGGCAAACCTCGGTTGCGGCGATGGGCCTTCTGCTTCGGCGTCGCGCACTTCCGGCTCATCCCGGCAGCGGCTCCTGGTTTCCATTTTGGCGGCGCTCACTCTTGGCAAACCTCGGTTGCGGCGATG
>JAZHYW010020352.1:0-11476 GCA_037355805.1 Ixodes ricinus
TAACACAGCGCAGCTCGAAGCACATGGAGCGAAAACTCGCTCTGCAAAGCCTAGGGATCCTGGGGTTCGATCCCCACCCCTGCCTATTTCGATCTGGACGAGCATCGTCGAACCGGCGGGCGGGTCGAATTTCTCCTGTCAGCGTGAACCAGTGTTGTGAATATCAAAAGGAGAACTAAATCTCGGGCTTTCTGAGCACGCAACGCCTGAATTCGTTTGCTTTGTGACCCTAGGAAACGAAATACGGGGCACTCAATGGCCGCTGCCTTAAAAACAAAGATTACGCCTTGGTAACGCTCGCGCGATAAATGTCACGTAACCGTTGGCATGAAAAAAAGACATATCGCTTGAAAGTTATGCAACTGCTGCGAGTCTGAGGTGAGCACGCGCCTTGAGAGTGAATTCCCAGTCACACAATTGCGTTTGAGTGCGTTTAACTGCGAATGGTGGCGTTTATGTCGTGAGATACCGCCGCGAGTTACAGCGACATCCGTGTTTCGCATTGAAGCGTGAAAACCAATAGGAAACTTGCATAAACACATCTACGGGAACACTGGGCGCGTTGCTTAAAGGGGAACTCGTTGGCCATGGAGAGGAGTGATGAAATAGTGCATCTCAGCAATGCGTGGAAATAAAGTCAGCGCTTGCTGTGCACTGAAGAAATACATCTTCGCGAGAACCCTCGTTGACACACAGACATCCAGAGGCCGTAAAGGCCTGCGTAGGTTAGCGAGAAGTAGAAGGACGCCCAGCCCCATCGCTCACCTTTCTGACGGCCTGACTACAAATGGCAGCATGACCCTACCACCTCACGGATAATGGAAAAAGCATGGAACAGTTAGGAGATGCTGGAACAGGATGACCGGCTGAGTATAGTTCTTCCTCCAAGTGCCATAGTCGTCATGTATTTATCTGCGCACGTGTCCTGGCCCGTCGGGAGTCCAAAAAGAACGTACCCCAGCATTTTATTCGTATCGGTGGGCAACACCTACCCTATTATAGATTTAAGGAATGTAGAATGTTCAAAAATGCAAGTACGTACTATATTTGGTCGCGACGGGATACCGTGAAGTGAGGGTTTGGCAAATAAAGACCAAAACTTGGTGGCCCGCCGCCCATGCACTAGTAGCCAATATGTTCCTCGGGCCATCGGACCGCTAGGATCGCATCGGTTCTGGAAGAGCTTATAGAAGGAGTAGTTTGGCTTATGGCACACAAAGCACGGATGCCCTGGTAACTCGCGGGTCGCAACGCAGTCATACCCTCAGACCCATACTATGGTGCATGGAATGCGTCTACAAAAAATTGGGCCGTGTGCACGTTTATACAGCCTAGAACTTAGTCTGCCCAACGGACGACTTGTCTCCCAGCTGTAGATGAGAAATTTAGCCAGTGCGGTACAACCGCTACGCAGTACTGATACATGACCACACGCAGGTACGGTGCTCATCCAGATCGGAACGGGCAGGGGTGGGGATTGAACACGGGATCCCTTGGTTGGAATACGTCTCCGACTTGTGTGATTCTAGAGTCCTATTCCGACCACACAGTCCAAGCTGGGTGTTTTATGTGGTTATGGACTACGGGCGCAGGTTACTCCGAGGCTGCTATGGTTTAAACTGTACAAAAGTTTCGGAAGCCAGCGTGATCGCAATCGAGACCGACCATGCACAATGGCTGTTGCCGTGCGTTGCCATGTTTGCCGTAGATTTCGCCCGCTCTTTGTGAGCTAGTCTTAAGAGGGGATGGCGTGATTTAGTACTATGTATTTTGACTGACATAGTATCAGCCTAACGGTGTTTACAAGCCATGGACAAACGCTCAAAGCTCAGCGGACAGGCTGCGCACGCCTGCCGCAACCGACCGTATACGGCTCTCGGAACGCAAATGTGTGTGTCGTCTTTTAAACGTAACTGAATGGGGCTTGGATGCATCGGTTTGATAGGGTCGGCTGCGCACTGACGTAAAATTAAACGAAATCTATGGGCACTGCGACAGGTTTCTGTCAACATCACTGCGAAACACTCGAGACACAGTTTACGTGGAACAATGAAAGATTTCGAAAGAGGTCGGGACAAAAACGTATTCTGGGGGGACAGAAAACAAAAGGGTTTCTCGCTCCCTTAGCTGCAAACTTGGCTCCTGCCTCAGGTAGAGTGGCAGCTGCCCGCTTCAAGTGCTGAAAACAGAACTCCCGATGAAAGGACGGAAAAGGGGGGATGCTCTAGTGTGTCTAGATTTTCAGAGTGTTTCCAACCGTTCGATCGAAGTCACGTGGTTTACGGGCCGTGTTTGCATTGTGAGCTGCGAGAAGGTGACGAAACCGTCGATCACCTCCAAGCGGTCGCCTCCTCTCCGCCTGCTTCTCTCCCGCCACGCGAAGAACGTAACGCATGCGCGCTTGCGACAAATCTGCGCATCTATTCTGCGTCGCATTGTAACTTGGCAAACGGCGAGGGCTAATGGTCCCGGAGATCCAATCAGCGTGTCGGACGCAGGAACGTGACTACACTGCCTGCGTCCGTAAAAGTGGAACGCCGCTTTTGTGAACAATTTCAAGGAACGAGCGGCAGGGATTTTGGCTAAACATTGGCCATATAGCTGGCATTGATCTTTGGTTAATGGCCAAAGAGTGGCAATTTATCGGCCAATGCTAGGCCGATGGCTGATGGCCAGTGGTCATTGGCTAATTGCCAGAGAAAGGCCATTCATCGGTCAATGGCTGGCTATATTGTCTGGCCACTGGCAAAATGATAATTCTGGGGAATTGGCCAATGATCGGCCAAATCTGTGTTGCTTGGGTCCAGGGAGAGAAGATCGAGGTATGCGATTGATAAAAGAGGGTCCGGGTAAGAAGGGAATTCCTCCTTCCTCTCTTCTCCAACCGCTTGGGTTACGCGCTGGCCTCTGTGTACCTTAGCTAAGGGTTGACACGTGTTTCTGCTTCATCGCTCTGATTGGATCAAAGGGGCCGTGGGGTTTGCCCTTCGTAAGTTACGGTGAAACGAAGTATAGGCCAAGATAGCACGCCAGAGAAATGCCCAACTTAGCACAAGCTTGACAATGCTCGGGGCCTAACTTGAGCCTAATACGGTTTCGCTGAAAGGCCTTAGAGTTAGGGCCAAAGTGCATTTCTACGCCATTGTTATGAATTTTTTTCTGGCTGGTCTTATAATTGTAGAAACTCCTCAGTTGACGCACAGATGCCACCTATGAACCGAAGAACCGCTAGTGAAGCCCTGGCACTTGTTTAGCCATTTAGTCCCAACTTTGCCAGAATAAAGGTGAACGAGGAATAAAGTCTAACTCTATCACTTGTCTGGCGATTTTGGCCTAAAGATGCCAGATGACAGCCGATCTACCAGCAGGGCAGTCTAACTTCGGCACTTATTCGGTGAATTAGGGCCAAGATTCCCAGGCTATAACTATAGAAGGTCAAGTTCGGGGCTACTTTGTCTCCTTTGAGCTTTTTAAGTGCCCTTTATTCCTGGTCAAGGACCAAAATGTTTGCCCAAAGAATTGGGGTACCTGGTGGAGGACTCCGCCATTAAACTGCAAATGCTCACCATGGTTTGATTTGCCCCCTCTCTTAGATGTAGGCTCTCTAGGGGCTGCCAGGAACAAAGGCGCCCCCCTGTGCGAGATAAGCGCCGACGACAGGCCCCGCTGAGTACGGGGCCGGCTCCATTGACGGGCTAATTCTGCGTCGCGTATGCGAGCGCGAAGCCCTTGAGCGGACCGGTGAGTTGCTGCGAGCCCGAGATAAAAAGGCACTTGAAACGGCCTTTGTCTTTTCCGTCTTTAGCGCACTCACTTTGGGACTGGTGAAGCAATAATGTCTTTACAAAGAAGAAAGGAAAAACGCGGTACAGCTGGTTTCGAAAGATCACAAATTATACTTTGAGACGAGGAAGATTTAAAAAATAAAGTGTCAGTCTTTTTGGAATTTTCGAAGGCGTTCCAAATGCGTACCATTGATAACGTCATTGCTGACTCCCGCCCGAAACCAGGGTCGGTCACACGTATTACACAACTCACCGGACGGAATGTCTCAGAACTGGCGCCTCAAGTGACGGTGGGCCGCTGCGTACTAGTAGAGAGAATTTTAGGGAACCGTTTTTGCACATCCCATATGGTACGATAAGCCCTCCGGTACACGAACTGCGCATACGCTACCGCAGAAGACTCCGCACATGCACAGTGCGCAATAGGAGGTCCCAACATACCGCAGAACAGTTCCCAAAATTCTCTTGTAGAGCGGTTGGCGCTAGTTTCCAGGATCGTGTCCTCGAAATGAAGACACCGAACTCTGGACACCTACCGCCGTCTATGAGCGACGGTGGCAAGCCACGCATCTGGTTGCCGCCGTCGCTCATAGATGGCGGCAGTCTTTCCACTCTGGCTTGCCGACTTGCGGCCGGCCATTACTTTCCATTGTACAGCTCCGCTGGTCTTCCTTCTTCACCAGAGTGGAAAGGCTGAAAGGTTTTTTTTTTTGTTCGGAACTTGTAAGCGCAACCGCCAGGATCGCGACATCTGATAGCGTGACACTCCGGCTTGTGTGACGTCATTTGTTGTCACTTGGGGACCGCTGTCGTTGTGTGTGTGTGTGTGTGTGGGGGGGGGGGGGGTAGGATGTAAACACATTACTCGGATTCGCGTTCCGGCCACCGTGGTAACCCTGACAAAAAAGGGTCTCAACATTCTTTTTAATTTTTTTAGGCTTCTTACTGACTTTCCGGTATTCTACTGAATTCTTTATAAACGCGCTTTGTTTTAGTTATTGTAAAAAATATTACTTAAAAAAAATAATGACCTTTTTTGTAGATTAAAAAGAAGTAGTAATAACGTAAAGACGGTCAGTGTGCAGGCGAGCTGGTGAATAGTATACATCTTAAAACCTGAGACTGTGGTTGGAAAAGTTGAAGGTATTTAGGAGAGGCAACAAGAAAAAGAAGAGGCAAGGTCTCAAACTCAGCTAAAATCTTTATTGCGTTCGCGTCTTATATACTCCGCTTCCAATGACGTCACCAACGTTGACTCCCAACCGTCACAGTTCAAACCACCAGACCCGAAACCGAGGACAAAGCAACAAGCGGACAACTTTATACAATGGCTTATACCTGACCTTAATCTTCGCTAACATCAATGTACCAGTTACAAAAGGACCGAAGGTTTACGGCACCCTCCACAAAATTTGATAAGAACTACATCACAAAAAGCAAACTACCGTTCAGAACCTCTTTATACAAACAAAAGACAAAGAAAACCAGGAAGTCCAAAACGATAACGACGCCTCGAAAGGATCGCTCAAACCAGGATACTAAGGTTCATTGCTTTGTTCAGCATAGAAGGCCGCTTTTACAACCGCAAAAAACGCTTCGCTTCGTTCCCAACCTGCAAAGACGCCTGGCTGATGCAATTACCCGACGTCTTAATACAAACAGTTTCCTGAACAACACGTTTCATGTCATCTTTCTCTTTACATATTACCTCCGTTTTTGACCAAACAGCCTTACAACCGCGACATTCCTGTAAGTGCCTAGCTAACTCGGAGTTTGAAGCATTGTTCCGGACATTCCTTTTATGTTCAGTGAGCCTATCATTTAAACAGCTCTCGAAGTTTGTCCCACATACTTAAAGCCACACTCCAATGGTATTTCATATACCACTAGACCCTTCACACGGAACCGATTTATCGCGGTGCTCCTTCTGGCACTTTTTGGATCCTGATTCAAAGGGTGTGTTGGGAAGTATGGCAAGTAAACGGTTAAACCGATCCTCCGCTACAACAGAGTTGTCATTCGAAAACGTTAAAGCGGGAATCGCAAAGTCGCTAATTGGGAACGCGTTGTCAAAATCATGCACTCATTTTTTGAGCCAAGCTTTGAAGAGACAATGGACAAGACTACAGAATGCAGGTTATGAGGACACTTTTATAAGACGACAGCTTACTATTCAACTCACAGGCAAACAAAACAAGCAGGTCTTAAACAGCCGACGAGCAGTAATTCCGTACTTCCACGACATCTCGCACAATTTGAAGGCAAGCGCGAAGAAGTTTGGTATAGAAACTGTGTGTACTGCGGATTTTAAGCTTTGCCATCTTACACCCTTTGAATCAGGACAAAAAAAGTGCCAGAAGGAGCACCGCGATAAATCGGTTCCGTGTGAAGGGTCAGTGGTATATGAAATACCATTGGAGTGTGGTTTTAAGTATGTGGGACAAACTTCGAGGTGTTTAAATGATAGGCTCACTGAACATAAAAGGAATGTCCGGAACAATGCTTCAAACTCCGAGTTAGCTAGGCACTTACAGGAATGTCGCGGTTGTAAGGCTGTTTGGTCAAAAACGGAGGTAATATGTAAAGAGAAAGATGACATGAAACGTGTTGTTCAGGAAACTGTTTGTATTAAGACGTCGGGTAATTGCATCAGCCAGGCGTCTTTGCAGGTTGGGAACGAAGCGAAGCGTTTTTTGCGGTTGTAAAAGCGGCCTTCTATGCTGAACAAAGCAATGAACCTTAGTATCCTGGTTTGAGCGATCCTTTCGAGGCGTCGTTATCGTTTTGGACTTCCTGGTTTTCTTTGTCTTTTGTTTGTATAAAGAGGTTCTGAACGGTAGTTTGCTTTTTGTGATGTAGTTCTTATCAAATTTTGTGGAGGGTGCCGTAAACCTTCGGTCCTTTTGTAACTGGTACATTGATGTTAGCGAAGATTAAGGTCAGGTATAAGCCATTGTATAAAGTTGTCCGCTTGTTGCTTTGTCCTCGGTTTCGGGTCTGGTGGTTTGAACTGTGACGGTTGGGAGTCAACGTTGGTGACGTCATTGGAAGCGGAGTATATAAGACGCGAACGCAATAAAGATTTTAGCTGAGTTTGAGACCTTGCCTCTTCTTTTTCTTGTTGCCTCTCCTAAATACCTTCAACTTTTCCAACCACAGTCTCAGGTTTTAAGATGTATAGTAATAACGTGTTTGTAGGTTATTTTCTAAAAATAAAAATAAAATGTTTTTGTTTAAATGATTTTATAAGAAAATGAAGACAAATTATTGACATTCTTTTTTTTTGTATTTTATATAGAATGTAAAAAATAATATTTTTATTTTTTATTAAAAATATTTAGGACATCTTTTTTTATAATTTGGAAGAGAGTTTTCTAAGAATAACAGCTGACATTGTTTGAAAATGTTAAAAGGAAGAACACATTTTCTACATACTTTTCCTTGTTGACATATTTGTAAGAGTTTTAAAAAATAATTGTAAGTTGGTTTGCAGTTATTTTCTTTTAATATAGGATCTCTTTTTTTTAAATTCGAGTACAAAGGCAAATTAAAAGGACCTTTTTCATTCCCTTCCTGCTTCGCTTTATAAAATATTCTGATAACACAACACATCTAACATACGTTGAAAAATGGCTTCAACAATGTGCGAGGAAAACCACCCCACCGCCATGCGCGTTGTGCACCGCAACGCGCATGGCGGTGGGGTGTTTTTATTGATAGATTCACGGTGGGCAAGCAGTGAGCTTCAAGTGCCGCCAAATGACACTGAATCCGTTTGGTGCCGAGTCCAGTTGCCCAAAGGAGGCACCCTTGTATTAGGCACTTACTATCGTCCCCCAACAATAAATAATATCGATGAACTTGGTCAAATACTGTCCACTATCTCTGATAGTTCTATTATTGTAGGAGGGGACTTTAATCTTCCCAATATCAATTGGGCAGGCACTGCTTATACTTGTGATGACAGTTCCACCTTGTATAAATCTTTTAATGACCTCTTTATTTCATTTGCTCTAAACCAATTCGTACTCTCACCAACAAGAAAAACTCTATTTTGGATTTGTTACTGACGAATAACCCTAGTATTATTTCAAATGTCTCCATAATTCCTGGTATAAGTGATCACAGGGCAGTTGTATGTGAATTACCATTGAATAAAATAAATAGGGTGTCAAAGCCTCCACGCAAAGTAATGATGTACGGACAGGGTAATTATGAAAGTATTTCGTTAGAGCTCTCGGCATATTTCCCTTACTTTTCCGATCTCAGTAAAGAGTGCGACGTTAAAGAATTATGGGAAACTTTTAAGCGTAAAATTAAGGAGCTCGCTGATTCTTACATACCATCCAGGACTATTAGGGAAAATAATAAACATAAACCATGGATAAATGCTACAATTCGAAAGCAAATAAAACGTAAAAGTCGGGTTTACAAAAAATATAGAACAAATCCGTCCGATATCTTAGAACAAAAACTTGAGGAGATAACCGCAAATCTTAAAAAAGATATCCAAGAAAGCAAACTAATTTTCTACGAGTCTTTTGAAAACAAATTAAGAAATGATCCTACTGAATTCTGGAAATTCGTTAAGGCAAATAAAAAAGAGGATACTTCAATTCCTGGTTTATTGAAGGATGGCAACTTAGTGAACAGTGATATTGAAAAAGCGGAATATTTTAACACATACTTTAAATCAGTTTTTTCACCCCGCGCTCTTGGAGGTATTCCTTCTGTGCCTGATAGAATAGCAAGAACTGTTATGCCAGAAGTGATAATAGGAATGGACGGGATTATAGCACTTCTAAGAGACCTAGATACTTCAAAGGCATATGGACCAGATGAGCTCTCGCCGGTAATTTTTCACAATTGTAGAGAGGAAATTGCAAGATACCTACATATAATTTTTACCAAATCACTAACAACTGGCATAATTCCCGACGATTGGAAAAAAAGCAAACGTAACTCCAATTTTTAAGTCAGGATCAAGAAATCTTGTTGAAAACTACCGCCCCGTGTCTCTGACATGTGTTGCGTGCAAACTCTTAGAGCATATATTATATAGCTCAATATATAACTTCTTAAGTTCCAGAAATTTTTTCTCTCCCTCCCAACATGGTTTCCGTCGGGGTTATTCGTGTGTAACTCAGCTAGCTGAATTTACACATTACCTTTCAAACGCCATTGACAACAAAAAACGAGTAGATTGTATATTCTTGGATTTCTGTAAGGCGTTTGACACGGTGCCACATCATTTGTTATTGAATAAGCTTACATTAATAGGAATTAATGAAAATATTATAAATTGGGTTGCTGTTTACTTATCTCAGCGAGAACAAAGTGTTGTATTAAATGGTCAAAAATCTTCACCCGTACTTGTAACCTCGGGGGTGCCTCAGGGAAGTGTACTGGGACCTCTGTTATTTCTTATATTTATTAACGACATTTGCGAGGGGATACAGTCAAACATCAAGCTATTTGCGGATGATTGTGTATTATACAGAGTTATAGAAAATGACGCAGACGTCTGTATGATGCAAAAAGATTTAGGTATGTTAGAACGCTGGTGCGATCATTGGGAAATGGGCTTGAATATAAAAAAGTGCAAATACATGTGTTTTACTCGATCTATTGTTAGCATGGCTACATATAAGATAAAAAACTATGAACTTGAGCGGGTAGATAAACACAGGTATTTGGGAGTTAATTTTTCGAATAATCTCAAATGGAATGATCACATCGATAATATTGTAGCAAAGGCAAGTAAGATGTTATTTTTTATTCGGAGGAATTTTAAGAATACATCTCGTAGCGTAAGACAAACATTATATTTTTCTTTTATCAGACCAATTTTGGAGTATGCCTGTGTTATCTGGGATCCGCCTCAGTGTTACCTCGCGAATAAGTTAGAGCGAATTCAAAATCAGGCATTAAGGTTTGTCACAGGCGATTATAGTCCGTACTCGAGCTGTACAGAAATGAAGAACAGACTGGGTTGGGACCTTCTTAGACTTCGGAGAAAGTGTTTGCGGTTAAAATTCTTTCACAGTATATATCACGGGGAAACAGGCATTGAAAAGGGTCTTTACATTCTCGAACCACACCATGTATCTTCAAGGCGGAATCATTCTAAGACTGCGGCAGAGTATCGTTATCGTACTGACTGTTTTTGTTATTCATTTTTTGTTCAAACCGCCCGGGAGTGGAATGCCCTTCCGGAAGAACTGATAGCTATTATCAATAATGACGTCTTTTATGACAGACTGCAGAGAAGCGTGGTCGTGTGAAAATGTAGTACTGGATGATTGTCGATTGCGTTACTGAAAATGTTTTTTGAATGCGTTTTTCTTTTGTTCCCCCCTGCATAATGCCTAACGGCGCAGCAGGTATTTGTGTAAATAAAATAAACAAATAATGCCAGGACAGGAGTCAGAGCACCTTCTGCCGCAGGTCCTTAGGTAGGGATTTCTTGAGTCATTGTTTGCTGGCATCCAAACCGCCGTCGGCTAACACCTAAACACCCTCTCCCGCCTTAACGCACACAGTACACCCAGCCGGCATAGCTGAGTCCACAGTCCGTTGCAGCACGAGCCTGGCGGTTGTTGACATGAAATGAGTATAAGATGACTCACGCAGTGAAGTTCAACACTTATCCGAATGCATCTGCGGCCGCGCCCGTAACATTGCGCGGCTCAAGGGCACGCCATCAGTCGACGTGAACGTGACCCGCTGCTCTGGTGATCTGAAACCCAGGAAGGCCATACGTGGCCTCGCTGTGCCGACCCAGACTTCGTACGCACTGGGACCCGTCTAGTGCGCGCTAGACTTCCTGTGTAGGCTCCCTACGGGAGCCAGATTTGCGCTCGTCTGTTTTCCACGCGCCGCCGCGCCGCTATTCGCCGCGATATGATCACGTGAGGATCAGGATCGAATGCCGTGCAGGAAACACGGCGCTACAGGGATGAATACGCCGCTCTGGCTCCAGTAGGGAGACTATACAGGAACTCTAGAGGTTGCTGTTCCTCGGAGAGCTCTGCACCGTCTGCCGGCAATATGAGGTCGCAATCCACGAGGTCTGTGTTTGGATGATGCTAGGCGAAACTTGGAGGACTACAATTCATGCGTCTGTTGGCGGAGGGTCGGAAAAAAGGACCTTCACAACAAGGATACCGCCGTATCGTTTTTCAACCATGTAACAGAAGATAAGACATGTGTTCCAGAATGTCTTCAGGTAGTCCAGTATTCCTCGAAAATTTCAAGTGACACAGCCTGCACGATCTTCAACGATGTCACCTACAACGAAAGCACATTATTGCGCTTTCATACGGCAGTGTGGGTAAAGTTTCATGGTCTAGGCCACACCTGCAGATAAAGAATACCAGTTCCTTCCACCGTGACGTCATTTGGATCAATGTTGACAGAGACGTCCCTTATTGGACTGAGGGGCGTGGGTGACGTTTTGATGGTATTTAGGATGACATATAGAATTCATTTAGAGGGCGAAGTCTTTTCGCATCACTCGTCAGAAAGAGAGGATGTCGGGGAAGGGCCCGCGGTCACTCCCTAACAAAACTTTTTTGAGCCCCCTGAAGACTTCCTTCGTCGTCCGAAACCACTATGTTCGCTGCGCAAAGTGCCAAGCCTACAAGAAAGTAGTTTGGAAATCCCAAAACTCTCGCTCCAAATTTCAACTT
>JAZHYW010020353.1:0-24890 GCA_037355805.1 Ixodes ricinus
GAAATTCTTTGTTTCTAGTCCAGTGGGCGGGAGTGTATTCGGAAAGGGGATAGAAAGTTCGTAGGCTTTGGCCACGGTGGGCGGCACCACCCCTTACGGGGGACAGCAGCCCTGTACAGCGGGTTCCGGCCTCCCACGAACGATGTCCCACGCCAGCCAACTTCCGGACGGAGGAGCGACCCCCACGCCAGCAAAGCGACACCTGGTGAGCACAGCTCCGGCGAGTTCCACACACAACATCAATGCTACAAGACGACGAAGGGGCCATGGACGGCAGCGTTCTTGGAAGCAAGGAGACGGCGACTTCACAACAGTCAGCAGGCAGAAAAGAGAACTCGACACGAAGGATCTCAACTGGAGCCAAGCAGTATCGTGAAACTCTCCTAATACGGCACGCACCAGTTCTGCTCAGCGCCAACGCGATTGTTCCGCTGGGAACCTCGAGGAAAATCACACCGCCTACGGTACTATCGGACGAACTGGAAGCTGCTGGCTCCCGGCCAGTTCTAGCGAGAGCATCAGTGCATACACGGAAAAACATAATAAGCCGCGGATGCGAGGACGGAGGCGGGGGTGCTAGAAGCTCCTCTTTCGTGACCAAAATATGCGGGGTGCCTGTCCGAGCTTTTCTCCCCTCGCTCGAAGACCTCGCGAGTAGGTGTAATTTCGGAGGTCGACACCGATATCACCGAGAGACAGACTGAGCTAAGATAATCGGCAGCGGAGTGAGCGTCGTGCAAGTTAGGCGGCTAGGCAAAACGCAAGCAGTCAAAATTGTGTTTGAGGGTGACACGCTTCCTGCCCACGTCAAGGTTGGATTACATAATGGAATAAAACAGCGCAAGGATACAAAAAGGAAGAGACAAACCAGACAGGACAGAGCGCTGACTCGCAACTAAAGCTTCTTTACTCAACGAAAAAGAGAAGGACAAAGATAAAGAAAAAATATACAAAAAATACAGAGAAAGAAGACGAAAAATACACATTATTTTACGCAATCGCACGCGCACCTTTCACCCATGGTAGCTGACTACGGCACGCGCTGGACCCTCATTGTCAACTTCAGGAATTCCAGCTCCTTGCCTGACAACGCCACTGATGCTGCGCTGATACAGTTATTTCCTCTGCTCTGGATGTGGAAGGCCTCCAGCACCTCGCGTGTCACTTTGTCCCTGTGTCGTCCCAAGATGGCGGTGGCACTAAAAAATGGCTCGCACAGGCACTCTTTGCAGTGAACCGATAGGTGGCCTCCCACTGTCGCTCCGAGGGAGTACCTGTGTTCGCGGAGCCTTTCATTCAGGCACCGTCCAGTTTGTCCCACGTAGGTGCGGCCGCACGAGAGGGGGATACTGTAGACCACTCCCGTGACACATGGGACGAACGGCCTGACGTGCTTCTTGCTACACTTGTTCCTGGCGATTCCTTCTGCCTTCGCCTGAACTCTGGGGCAGATCTGGCTCATTTTTTGTGGTGCGGAGAAAACCACCGGGATTCCATATCGGTTTCCAACATTTTTTAAATTGTGAGAAATCCTGTGTAAGTACGGGATAACTACAGGGCGCTTGCGTTCCACATCCCGTTGTGTAGACTGGCTACCCTTTACTTTCTTAAGCAGTTTGCTTGCGACGTCTGAAAGTAGTGTCGTCGGATAGCCAGCTTTCCTCAGTCTGTCCGTCTGTAGCCTAAAACTCTCCCCCAGAGTGTGGAGGCATGATTTTTTGAGCGCTGAGCTCAGACACGATGTAACGATGCCCCTCTTCACAACTTTCGAGTGAGCCGACCTCCAGTCGAGGATGCCTTTCTTGGATCGTGGACGATAGGTCCAGCAGACATGCGAGTCTCCTAGGAGCAGAGAAAGGTCCAGGTACTGAAGTACCCCTTCTTTTGGGACCTCAAAGGTGAACCTAAGGCCTCCCCCACACTTCTCGAATACCGCCATCACTGTGTCGACCAGCGTTTCCAATAATCCAGATCTTTTGAAAAACACCAAAAAGTCGTCTACGTAGCGGATTATCTTGATAACACTCGTGCCGCCCAGCTCTCTTTCAATGGCGCAGTCCACTTCACCGAGGTAAATGTCACTTAAGACGGGGGCTACGCATGAGCCGATGCACACACCCGACTTTTGCCGGTAGCACCCATCCCGCCACCCTACTACCATTGACTGGAGATAGAATAACAACAGTTCCAAAAAGCTTTCCAGGGATACACCACTAGAGCTTCTGAAAGCCAGTTCTCCATTGGCTTCGATGCAGCCTTTCACTGCTTCCAGCAGTCTGTCGTGCGGCAAAGAGTAAAAAGGTCTTCCACGTCGATACTGCAAGCGTGCCTCATCTCTGGACCCTCGGCTTCGAGGTACTCTACAAGCTCCAAAGAATTGGAAACCCTAAAAGGGTCCTTGATATTCAATGGTGACAACTGTTTTTGAAGGTAGAGGCCAACTGCCTTTGCCACGATCCCCTTTCCGTGACAATGGCTCGTGCGGCCGCACCTACGTGGGATCAAAGCTGGACGGCTGCCTGAACAAAGGCTAAGCGAACACAGAGTACTGCCCTCGGAGCTAAAGCCCCTTCGTGTTTCAAAAGGTAAGCGCGCAGGTTCAGTCGATGCAAGAGGCACGTGTAACGTGGCAGCCCTTGGGAAGACCATGTGCGGCACGGCGCAGGCACTAGGACCTAGACTGTGCAGACGCCATGAATTTCCCATGTGGACAAGCGCGGCACGTGCCTCGAGCGATTGTCTACAACGAACGAATAGCGCCACTTCCCTCGGAGCGACAGTGGAGGCCACCTATCGGTTCACTGCAAAGAGTGCCTGTGCGAGCCATTTTTTAGTGCCACCGCCATCTTGGGACGACACAGGGACAAAGTGACACGCGAGGTGCTGGAGGCCTTCCACATCCAGAGTAGAGGAAATAACTGTATCAGCGCAGCATCAGTGGCGTTGTCAGGCAAGGAGCTGGAATTCCTGAAGTTGACAATGAGGGTCCAGCGCGTGCCGTAGTCAGCTACCATGGGTGAAAGGTGCGCGTGCGATTGCGTAAAATAATGTGAATTTTTCGTCTTCTTTTTCTGTATTTTTTGTATCTTTTTTCTTTATCTTTGTCTTTCTCTTTTTCGTTGAGTAAAGAAGCTTTAGTTGCGAGTCAGCGCTCTGTCCTGTCTGGTTTGTCTCTTCCTTTTTGTATCCTTGCGCTGTTTTATTCCATTATGTACAACGATTACCAACTAGCCCAGCTATCAACCTTATTAAAGATTGGATTAGTAAGGCACAGTGTTAGGCCCTTCGTCCAGCGTCCTCTACAGTGCCGACAGTGCTTTCGCATCGGACACGTAGTGGCAACCTGTCCTAACAGCGCCATTTGTCCCAAATGTGCACAGGTTCATGGGGAAGAAAACTGCACTTCAGCACAGAAGTGCGTAAACTGCCAGCAAGCGCACGAGGCAACCTCGTCGGAGTGCCCAAAGCTCCAAAAGGAGAAGGAGACCTGCAAGGTCAAGGGGCGAGAGAACATCACGTTCCTGGAAGCGGCCAAGGTAGTCGAGGAACAGCGAAAAATCAAAAGGCACAACAAGCAACATGAAAAGAAACCCGGAACGGGCACCCCGCAGCCTAAACGCCAGACCACCACGCAAGAAGTGGACCCTGGGGCACAAGGCAGTTCTAGTCCGGCAGGGGCAGCAAAGGTCGATAACCCACACAACGGTGGCAGGGACAATCACGCGAGGGGTCTCACCTACCGCGATGTCACTCAGGGCACCCCCCAAATCCGGCGGCGGACAGAAACAAGCCACGTCACCATCCTGAGACACAGGGGATACTGCCAAAGCAAGGGGCTTCAGTTCCAGAGTCTGCTGAGCGGTCTACCGCGAGCAAATTCATCAGCTTGGTATTCAACACAGTGCGCCGGCTCCTCGAGCTGCTGCCACCATCGGAGTTCCGCACAACACTAAACAGTCTTCTCTTCCTGGAGGGCCTCCTTGGGGCTGTCTTCTAGATGGACAGCACATAGAAGCAAGCAAGGCATGGGATGGCAGCACAAACCCCCAGAGGAAACACAATCACTCGAACGGCACCGACCGTCCTACAGTGGAATGCCAGAGGCCTCAACGCCAAGCACAGTGAGGTTAGCCTGCATCTGCAAAGCAACCCAAGTCCGGTGCTGGCATTGACGGAAGCGGGACTGCCGGGCGAAAGATCGCTACCTGGATACTTTAGACTAACGACACAGGCAATACCAGGATTTCCACATGGAAGCGCGGTATTATTTATACGGAGGGAAATACCGCATGTACAACTCGATACCAGCCAACTTTGCACGACCTCAGCAGAGTTCGTGGGAGCCAGAATGAGCATCGGGAACCGAACGTTCGCCATTCTTCTGGGATATGTACGACCAAATGGCACAGACCTGCCGAGCGAGGAAATTATGGCATGGTGTAAGGACCGAACAGAGGAGTTGCTTCTATGCGGCGACTTCAACGCACATAATGTGGCTTGGGGAAGTGCTCGAACAGACAAGAGGGGGACGCCCTCATGACACTAATAGAGCAGATGGGACTGGCGGTGGCGAATGACGGACGGCCAACGTTCTTCAGGCCTCCGAACTCGTACAGTGTTCTTGACGTGACAGCGCACTCGCCATCCCTGGAGATGAAGTGGGAGCTAGCCCCGGACACACGGGGAAGTGATCACTTCCCCATCCACATCACCATCAAGGGGTGTCAGGGGGCAAGGAAAGTCTTGCGTACGTGCACAAACTGGGATGTTTTTCGAGCAGCGCTGGATTTGAGTCAGGAAGAAATTCCAGCAGCTATAATTCAAGCGTTACAGATGGCCACGCGCACTACGTTCGTCACAGAATGGCTCCCAAAGCCGGACCTCACATTTTTAAACCTTCAAGCGGCACGAACCAGGGCGCAGAGGAGGTACCGCCGGACGGGAGAGCCCGAGGACAAGACCAGCTTCAACAGGGTTTCGGCCAAGCTGCGAAGACACGCGAAGGTGCTGGTCAGGAATCGATGGAAGCTCATGTGCAAGGACGCTAACGCACACTCGTCCATGACTAAGCTGTGGACCGTCCTAGGGACAATGACTGGGAAAAGCCGTTCAAGACATACCCTGCAGGTCTTAGCGCTGGCGGCCAACGAAACACCAGAAGCAGCAGCGGAGAGTCTGTGCGCCCTGTACGCTCCGGCAGAGGCGGCGGGAAGACCTGGGGTACCAAACACCGCGGCGGGACCTCTGGATGCCCAGTTTACGGTCCAAGAACTTCAGAGTGCCCTTCGCAGATGTCGGAAGAAGAGCGCAGCCGGACCCGACGGAGTCCCGTACCAGGCACTCACGAACCTCACCGAAGAGGCCCAAGATGCCCTGGTCAAATGGTTCAACGCTATATGGAACTCCGGGGACGTACCAAGCGAGTGGAAAGAAGCAATGGTGGTGCCTTTGCTCAAGGCAGGAAACCGCCAGGAAAGGCGGAGTCATACCGCCCAGTTTCACTAACCTCGTGCATAAGCAAGTTATTCGAGAGGATGGTGCAAGCGCGGATATGCTGGTACCTGGAAGAACATCACTGTCTCCCGAACTGTATGACCGGTTTTAGGAGAGGGCTTGCAGCCCAAGACAGTATCCTGGACCTAACAAGTGATATTGAGGACAACAAGAACAGGCGGAGGAACACGACTGCGGTGTTCTTGGACGTGGAACGAGCTTACGACAGCGTGCCGCTCCCTACAGTCCTTAAGAGAATGACCGAGATTGGCCTGACCGGTAAAATTCAAAAGTTCCTGGCAAATTTTTTGAGCGGGCGAAAAATTCAGATCAGGTCCGATGGTACAGTGTCCTCGCCAAGGGTGCTGCACAGAGGGTTACCACAGGGAAGCGTGTTGAGCCCGGTGCTCTTCAACATCGTGATGGCGACACTACCGAACGTCATCCCACCAACCGCACTCCCGGTACAAGTGTCTATCTATGCAGATGATGTGTGCCTCTGGGTGGCAGGAATATACACAACACAGATACACCGGAGCATACAAGACGCCACGCAAGCAGTAGACAAGTTTCTGGCTGAATCGGGGTTGTCCCTGTCAAAGAGCAAGACCGTCTGGATGCCGGTACGGGGAATGGAAGAAGGTTTCAGCCGCCAGGCATCGTGTTAGCGGGGAAGAACGTCACGAAGGTCACCAAGCAGAGGTTCCTGGGAATCGTCATCACAAGCAGGTTGAGATGGGCACAAGCCGTGAAAGCGACATCGGAAACATGCAGGCCTGCCATGAATGCTGTTCGCCGTATGACTGGAACCGCGTGGGGATGCACGGAGCGGACCATCACAGCTGCCCACACGGCGCTTGTAACGTCAAGGGTAATGTATAGACTCCCATACATGGCCCCATCTCGGACGGACCTGGAGAGGATGGAACAGCAACATCGGCGTGGACTACGAACAGCCCTGGGGATTCCCAACGCTGCCAGGAACGACGCGGTCCTTCTGGAGGCGGGGACAGAGTCGCTTGAAAGACAGGCCAGAGGAAGGAGACTTCACCAGCTGGCGCGACTATCTATGACCCACCCGGGCAGATGGTTCCTACATCGAGTCCAGGCCCGGAAAAAATCGCTATGGAGCGAGGCGGTAGAAGAGTTCTACAATGTCACGGACCCACTACCGACGAGGACGGACGAAGCAAGGATGGCTCCATGGGACGTAATCAAGGTGTCCAGTGACGTAAGGATCAAGCACCTGCGTTCCAAGAAAGATAGGCCAGGCATCGCTATCAGAGCAGCAGTTGAAGCACACTTGGAAGAACACCATAGGGGAAAGCTTCGAATATACACGGACGGGTCCGTAAACAAAGCAAGAACCTCCAGCACTGCAGCCTACTGCATACCAGAGAAAGGCTGGGAGTGGGGCGGGAGACTTCAAGCACCCACATCCTCCACGGTGGCCGAACTCGTTGCCATCGATAAAGCCCTTCAAGCGGCCACCCTGCTGCCACCACAGGGAATGGTGGTGCTCACCGACTCGAGATGCGCCCTTCAGAAGATTGCGAATGCAGAGTGCGGGGACCCAGCAACGACTGCCGTAAGAAAGTCACTAGCATTGTTGGAAGCACGCGGATCCACACCGTGGCTCCAGTGGATTCCAGGGCATGCGGGGATCGAAGGGAATGAACAGGCAGATAGGCTGGCCGCAGCTGCTCACTTGGATATCCCGGCTGTCCCTTCACCGGCAAATCCGCAACAGGCTGCACTTGACGTCCGCTGGTATCTTCTAGATGCAAGGAACGAGCCGGCGCTGCCAAGAGGAGCCCTGTCTGGATTGTCACGGGCGGCGGAGACCCTGGTGCGACGACTGCGCACAAACACGGCCAACACGAAGGCCTTTCTAGTCAAGATGGGAAAACGGCGGATGTCAGAATGCTCGCAATGCGACGAGGAAGAGACTGTGCACCACATTCTCCGCGTCTGCCCGGCATACGAAGCTCAACGAACGGTGCTGTATCAACAAATCGGCATGGATAATCCGGGAGCAACACTCGATATCCTCTTCCCAGATGGATCTCGAAGGAAGTGCCAGAAAGTGTTCAAGGCAGTGCTGCGCTTCCTGCGGGACATTGGCTTGATCAACCGACTGTAGTTGTATCCAAAACAACAAAAGGATAAGATTTTTTTTTTTTTTTGTCACCTGCCCATGCCAGCTAATTGGGGCTAGGCTAACCTAGGCGACGTAAAAACCTAAACGGCGCACCACCACCACCACCAGCATCCATCACTGGGCTTGGCAGCAGCAAACCAACATGACGCCTAAACTGTTCTTCGTTCTTGTGCAGGTTGGTGAATTTGATTCTGACTCTCACAAAAGCAATAACATCTGTCTTTTACTGCTGCCAAGCCCCCAGGCATGTTCTGATTTCATTTCTGCTATAAACTCCCTAATCAAGTTGGCCTTGTCTGGCGACGTTGAACTGAACCCTGGGCCTACAACTGAGGAATTGCTTGCGCAGATTCTCGAGAGCCAAAACAAGATGGCTCAAGACGTAGCGGACATCAAAACGTGGAAATCGTCATTCGATCAGGCGCTTGCAAAACTTGATAATCGCTTAGATTCTATCGAACGGACGATTGAAAACCTGAGCATGGAAGTAAGGAAAATACAAGATTGCGAGGAGAAAATAACAGGTCTAACATCTTCCGTATCGCATATTGAACTGAAACTGGACGATCTTGAAAACAGATCACGACGCAACAACCTAATAATTTATGGTATTCCTGAAGTAGCTCAAGAGACCTTTTACGGTTTAAAAGAGTATGTAAGTGTGAACATCTTCGAAAGCATGCTAGGCGTCACAGTAACTTCCATCGAACGCATGCATAGGCTAGGGAAAAATCAAAGAAACAAAGTGCGACCAGTTATAGTGCGGTTTTTTTACTACAATGATAAGATAGCCCTCTTGAAAAACGTTACGAAGCTAAAAGGTACTAATATCGCTATTGGCGAAGATTACTCTGTTCGTGTACAATCATTGCGTCGTAACTTATGGGAGAGCTCCCAAGCCGAGAGAGCTAACAAACAAAAGGTTAAACTCGTCTATGATAAACTCCTTATCAACGGTGACGCCTATGTTTGGAACTGTGATACTGCTCAGCGTGAAAGGCTGCATGCAGCTTCTTCATTTTCCCAACCTTGACGTCAACTTACAGGGCCAAGTAGTTTTAAGCTGATTAACGTAAATGCTCGTAGCCTTTTGAACAAGCTTGACGATCTTGACATTTTGTTGGCTGAGCATGACCCCGATGTACTGGTCATCACTGAAACATGGCTCCATAGCTCTATCAGTGACTCTGAAATTGTTCCCAGCGGATTTAAAATCATTCGAAAAGACCGGTGCTCTCGAGGTGGAGGGGTCGCAATAATGTTAAAAGATACGCTGAACTTTACGGTTATGAATGATGTTGATGGAACCGAGTCTTGTTGGGCTAGAATAAACTCATTTTCTCCTCCCATTATTGTTGGTGGTGTTTATCGGCCCCCTAATGCTGACTTGTCGTTTTTAGAAAATTTATACTCACACCTCACGCCCATTGTAAAAAAAAATAAGCACGTTATTATTGCAGGTGACTTTAACCTTCCCAATATTAACTGGGAAAATCTTTCTCCTTTGAACCACAACTGTACTGATTCTGTCTTGTTAACTGAAATGTCGTTCAATCTAAACTTGTATCAAACCGTCACTACAGCCACACGTATTCAAGGTTCATCGTCAAATACTCTTGATCTCGTGTTTGTTTCAAGTGATGTCGCGAAGCGCACCTTTTCATGTGAGGTCTCGGAAGGCATCTCAGATCATCGCATTGTTGTTTTTGAATATAATCCATCTTGTGTAGGTTGTGCTAGTCCTGCTCGTGGGAGCACACGCAGAGTGTACGATATTAAGAACGCGCTCGACGAAAGTGTTATTGACCAATTTGAAGTTAAACATGACGTTTTCCTTAGTCTGTACTCTTCGCCAGAAAATAATGTTAACGAAATGTGGTTGTATTTCAAAAACCTGGTTCATGGGTGTTTAAATCTTTATGTGCCTAAAAGAACTCTCCGCTCCAAAAATCATAACAAACCGTGGTTAACGCGTAATATTATTCACTTAAAACGCAGAATTCATAGACTGCGCAAAAATAAACACAATCTTCTACTAGGAGAATATGCTGACAAGATGAGGGAGCAAAAGCAGGTGTTAAACAATTCTATACGCAAATCCAAGTATAACTTTTTTAACGTCTCACTACCTCGCTTTTAATAACAGACCCAAGGAAATTCTGGCGATACATTTCTCCCAAGAAGGAACAGCTAGATAAAATAATTGTTGACGGAGTAGACGTAACTGCGGGCAAAGAAATGTCGACCGCCTTTAACCAGTACTTTTCCAGTGTGTTTTCGCAAGACAACGGTGTCGAACCGAGCTCGCCAGATTTCCAGTTTGCACAGTCACTGCCTGATATTGCCGTCTCAGAGGAAGGAGTGTTCGCTTCTCTGCTCAGTCTAGATACTAAAAAAAGTTCTGGTCCCGACGATATACCGAATGAATTTTTAATGAGATACGCGGAATGGTGTTCTAAATATTTATACTGTTTATTCGAAAAATCGCTACGAGAAGGTTCAGTGCCAGATAATTGGAAATGCGCAAGAGTCGTTCCCATCCACAAATCGGGGAGCACCGATGACACTACTAATTATAGACCAATTTCTCTGCTCTGCACGGTCAACAAACTGCTTGAGCATATAGTACATAATCATATTTCTTCTTTTCTCGAAACAACCAGCGTTATTTGTTCCGAACAACATGGTTTCAGGCGTAAGCTCTCTACGACTACGCAACTTGCGGAAACGGTTCATTATTTTTCGGAAATTATTAACAAAAGAGGGCAAACGGATGTAATATTTTTAGATTTTTCGAAGGCCTTCGACCGTGTGTCACACCCCAAACTTCTTGTAAAACTATCTAAATTATTACCAAATGGCAAAGTGCTTCGGTGGATTGAAGACTACCTATGCAATAGGAAACAGCTTGTTGAGGTAAAGAAGGAACGATCATCATTACTGCCGGTGCATTCAGGCGTTCCCCAGGGATCCGTGTTAGGCCCTCTCCTTTTCCTCGTTTATATAAACGACGTAGTAAAAGATAACATAAACATAAATTTTCGCCTATTTGCCGACGATCTGGTTATATTTTCTGAAATTAAAAATGGCGCAGATCAAGCTAATCTCAATTCGAGCCTGAGAAAAATCAGTGACTGGTGCCAGACATGGCAAATGCAGTTAAACCTTGAAAAATGTGTTTCGATGACAATAACGCGTAAAAAGTCCCCGTTGGTCTTTTCATACAGTTTAAATAACTCTGCTCTGCAACAAGTTTCTTCATTCAAATATCTTGGAGTCACTATATCTTCTGATCTCAGATGGAATGCCCACATTGACTCGCTGTGTCAGAAGGCGATGTTCAAACTGTGGTATCTGAGACGTAACTTAAGACACTCTACACCTGCAACAAAATTAATAGCCTACAAATCTCTCATCAGGCCACTTTTAGAATATGCTGACATTATTTGGGATCCACACACATTATCGAACATAAATAAACTCGAAAGAGTACAAAAGAAGGCACTAAGATTCATTTACAACAAATACAAAAGATCAGATTTTTGTGAGTGCCCATACACTGTTCCAAGCTGGGCGTCCTGGCCGGCGCCATTTTAACGAGTGTAGCGCCGCCTACCTCATCTGGGTATTTTGGGAGAATCTGAACCTGCCCGACTGACCGACCGCCATTACTGGACTGTTACCCTGCTCACCGAGTCACACCGATCGCAGCTGCTCTGCCGGCACGGCTGCCGTATTCGGCGCGCTCGGCTCATTCATCGTCTTCGTCCATGGAGGAAAGCGTGCACTATCCTAATCGGTATGCCAGGCATGGGGAAAGTGCATCCTGCTTTCCTGGCATCTTTATGGGTAATTTTAGCGCGCTTCTGAGGCAGTCGTCGCTCCCAAACCGAACTCGGCGTTTCGATCGCTAGCGAAATTGGGGATCGCTAGTGAAATTGAGGATCGCTAGTAAAATTGAGGATTGAACGAAGCCAGGATGGCACGAATTACGGCATGTGAATTTGCGCTGAACTCGAGTTGTCGCAGCTTGGGCGCGTGAACATTTGAACAAACTGCGCGGATGCTGGTCAGACCTGCGCTGCCATGTCTGCTTTAATTGAAATAGTAGAAACCTCAAATTTAAATATGAATCGATATATAAGTACCGAGTACAGATAGCAAGTGCGACGGATATAGTTTTTTTTTCTGATTTAGAATCCACCGTCATATATTGGCACATTGATGTGCCTCTCCGTAATCGCCTCTGCGTGTGAAAATTATTTGTACAAACGGTGTTGCATGTGTACTACACAGTGTGTATATATATATATATATATATATATATATATATATATATATATATATATATATATATATTCGTGTGGAGAGTCTACTACAAAGCCAAGCCAAAGTCTGAGCTCTGTCCCCAGTCTCATAGCTGTGCACAGCGGCGTCAGACACAAAACTACCCCCCCCCCCTTTTCCGTCTTCCTTATGTCCAAACTTTCCAGCAGAAAAAGAAAGGTTGGCAGCCATGCCACCCTTTCTTTTCCTTTTCAGTTTTGAGTTGACCAGGCAAAGACAGCTTTCTGCCAAAAAGATGTCGATGCTGCGTGAACATCGCGGCCGTTGTTGTTTTCCATTTTCTGCAAGTAGTTGAAGCTGTTCGGCCATTCGCACTAACGTATTCATGATAAATTGACAATCTAAAAAAACCAAAACGATCGAATTACGCATACCCGACGCTTCAGTTTTGGCGGCGCATTTTCGTCTACGTACCAGGCGTCGCCTGCCAATTACCACCTGAAGAAAAATAGAGTTATTAAATCAGTGGACCCGGAGTCACGCAACTGCTTTCTTTCAATGTCTAAGCCGTTTTCCGCTTACCTTTCGGTCCACACCCACATTCATCCTGTTTGACAGCGTGGGTCTCGCGCACTGAATCGGCGTTTATTTCACGTTTTTTTAATTATTTGTACAACCAATCATAGCACAGTGCTGCCTGGTCGATTCTTTTCTTGCATAGGCCACGCAGCGAAAACACCTATTATATCAAAGCGGCGTCTAACATTGTCGAAACAACATGCCTCCGTACGCTGCGCACGTGCTTTCTAACAGTCCACTCCGTGGCAGCAGACGAGCTTTCGAAAGAAAGGGTAAGCGGAGCGCTCTGGTTCGAGAGTGTTTTTCCCACTTTCTACATCGACCTACTTGGAACAGTGTATACAGCATAGCCGGTATCCAGCCCCTCCAAACGCGTAGGAAAATTAACAGACTCACTTTCCTATACACACTGATAAACGATGGCTTTAGAATAGATAGGTCACGCTATGTCACTCTAAAATCTGCGAGAAGCACACGTAGCTACCATGCCTTATCACTTACAGACTATCAATGCCATACCGACTGCTTCAAGTTTTCTCTTTTTCCTAAAACCATTACTGAATGGAATGAGCTGCCTTTTGACATCGTGAACACGACTTTCACCCAATCATTTAAAGCCTCGCTCTTTTCATTCTTTAAATAACCTCGAGGCTACTTGTTGCTTATTGTTTTGATTTTGTTGTGACTGCTGGCTGTTAGCCAATCTTTCAACGCACTGCCCCTGAAATACTTTGGCAGCTATATATCTCGAACTGAAGTTGTGTTGGTCGTTTGTGTATACAACATCGTTCAATGTCTTGTTCGCTTTCTAGCGTAAACGGTAAAAGGTACACGGTAAAGTGTAATGATGCTCACTGTTTCATTTCATTGTTGTGCAATATTTTGGTTGTGGGTTTCATGGTTTCTGCTCTTTACTATGTTCGTTGCACTGGCCTTGTTCCATATTGTACGTTTCAGTCATTGTTTAGAAGCCCGTCCTACAACGCCTTCCTTGAGAAGGCAGTAGTATCTGTAAATAAATAAATAAATAAAAATAAAACATTTGGGTCGGTCGTTTGTTGCGAGGTTGTTGCCTCTGTTTCTTCTGTGGTGGCTTTTACGTCTTCTTTCAGGGCGCGGGACCGCTCATTCAGGTTGCCGATTTCCTTTGGAGCGGTTTTGTTCCTGATTTTACGGAAGTTGTCCCAATCCGTTAGTGTCGTTTTTAGCGGGGGAGGTTTATACGGGGCCGTCTCGAAGGTCGTTTTTACTATATAGTGGTCACTTCCCAACATAAGGCCCGTATTTGTCCATGCGGCTAAGTTAATATTCTTACTCAAGGCAAGATCGTTAAGGATCGTCATACACTCGTCTTTTAGGAATTGACATAGCGCCGTTCTTTTTCTATGCGCTTTCCGGTAGCCCCAGGCAAGGTGGTGCGCGTTCAAATCGCCTACCACTACGAGTTGGGAATTCCCTGCAAGTTTTATGGCCTTGCGGATAATGTCGGAGGTTGCGTTTGTTATCTCCTTGGGTGAACTGTAGATGTCGAGAATGCAGATGTTTCTGTCTCCTTTCTTACGTGGCGGGATTTCCACTAGCGTGTGTTAGACCTTTGTATCTTCGATTTCGTCTTGTATGGCCGTGATGATGCATTGAACGAAACTCGCGGTGACCGAGATTGGCTTTTTCGGACCGTCATTGGCTTTTCGGATCTGTGTTCTGGTAAGTGAAAGGCGTGTAACCCTTTAATTTGAACGGGTGACTGGCTTCTTGTAAAGCTATGACATCCGGCTTTTAGGATAGTTGCTGAATATGGAGCTGCAGGTTGCCGCGTTTGTTTTTGTATCCCCTGCAGTTCCACTGCCAGATCCTAATTTTCTGAGGCCGAGGGGCCATATTGAGTTGTTTGGGGAGGGGGGGGAGTTACGTGGTAGTTGCTGCATGAGCATTTGCAGGGTAGCTTCTAGGGCCGCGAGGCGGTCGAGTGCCGTGATGCTTTGTAGGATTCGTTGGAGGGTATCCCAGACTAGTCTGAGACTGTCTTTGGTTTCTTGGTCGATTCGGCCCGCGGCTGCGTCAGGCATAGCCGTTCTTCTTTTTCCGGATCAGCGTTTGGCGTGCTCTTTCATATTTTCCGCTGATGATACTCCATCCCTCTTCGGAGAGGACGGCGGGGGTGATCGTCTCGCCTTCGACGGCGTATTCCATCCTGGCAGCAGCTCTTGTAGTCCGCAGGCACGGCGGCGGATCTCCGGCGTCCGATAATCAGGCAAAATTACGGCCTCCGACACCGGGATAGGGTGGCTGCTTCGGAGTTTTCAGGCTGCATGGTGAGGCAAAATCGGGGGACAGGGCGTGCCTCGCGCCAGGCTAGGTGGTGGGCCTGCCGCGCCGAGCGCAGGCTCGATATTTAGGTTAGCATCACGTTCTCGTTTTCCGGAGTTCACGGAGCTCGGGGAAGTCGAATGCTCTCGTCGGGGGTTGAAACAAGACTATCTTCTCAGATGAAATTTTTATTCCCACATAATTTAAGTTTACGATACATGAGAACGCTGAGGCTCGGAACTCGATGGCAGGTTCAGGCTCTAGTACTCGGAGGCGACACGGCATGGAGTATTCTTCGGGCAGACAGGCTTCATCAAACGTCCCGGTATCGGCTGCAGCCCGTATGGTGATTCTGCAGACAGTTGGAGAGGCAGTGTTTGACCTTCTTTTAGCGTCAACTGAGGAAGCATCGGGGTTCTTTCGTTTTCTCGATGGCCTGGGTTGCGACGCTTTCTTTGCCCGGTAACTCGGAGCATTCGGATGCAGCGCCGGCACAGCGCCCGGCATGGGCTCCAGATTTCCACGGGGAATGCGCACCTTTTCTTTGTATATATTATGAACGAAGTGTTGCGTTATAAACGATGGCTCAAAATGCCGCTCACATGCCGCACACGTTTCGTCCAGTAGCTTGTCCTTGCAATGCAAGTTCTGTCCCCAAAATTTTGTTTGTTCTTACTTCTTAGGTACTGAGACAACTGAGAAAAGCGACTGATGCTCACCTTTCCGCCACCGATAGCCAGTCTGTCACCCCGGAGCGAAGCAGTGGCGTTGTCGTCGTGGATTCGGCAAGGCACGTTCATTGGCCATAAATGACAGCAAACACGGGTAAAGATCAGTTCAGAACGGCAGTCACTTCGCGCTGCCGAACCGTCCAACCGGAAGTCAAACCCGCTCGCTGAAGGCCTTCAGAACGCTCGGAACCGGTCGGATCCTCGAACCCATACGACCGTAGCGCCGTCGCGCACATCCGGGACCTTTCCACGCTCGCCGCTTCACAGCAATGCATGGCGCGTCGGCGGCTGATTCGCACTGCCCCTAGTTGTGTGCAATGAAGACGAAGGCAACGACAGGCAAAGAGAGAAAGGGCGAGCACTAGGAAAGTAGGACGGAAGAGGAGGGCAATAGAGGGCAAGGGGAGAAAGGGAGAGCACTAGGAACGTTAGAGAGGAAAGGAGCTTTCTCTCTTCCTCTCCAGCCTCCCTAGTGCTTGTTCTTTCTCCCCTCGCCTGACGTTGCCTTCGCCTGTACTGCACGCAACATAGTGACACGGAGTATATATAGTTCACTATAGACCATTCCATTTAGCGCTCTCTGGGCGGCACCATTTTGTTCGACAGCAGCGCCCCCTCCATACACCCGGGAAATTCAGCGGGTTCGGCGGGGTAAAACGAGAGAGAGGGCACGCGCCCGGCCCCGGTATTCGCGTCTCCAGCTCGTCGCTCGCCCTCCAGCGGCGGAAACGGGAAGCGCTCTAGTGAGGGCATACCTCGACTCTCCTGCTCAGCGGGCACGCGCAGAGCTGCTCGCGATTAGTGCTCGCTAATTGTCGTTTCCAAATGCAAACAACACTCTTCACAGTCCCAACGTGGTGTTGCAGCCGGTATGGGATTGTACCTTATTAGAGGTTTGAGTATTGCGTATAGAAGCTAGCGCTGTGCGTTTGCGTTAGGCTGGCGCTACTCCACGTTGCGCGTGCGCATCGTTGCCATGCTCCGATCCAAAACCGCAATTTCGGGCTCCGCGCTTGCGTTCGCTTGTATATGCAATACTAAAACTCAGTACTGTTTCACTGTTTTTCGAACACCAACGAAACGTGCTGCAGTGAGCAGACACGCAAGCAGGTAGGCGTTCCTTCGAACTGGAAAGGCTGAGGATGGCATAACGACGGCGAACAAATACGAAAGGAAATGCAATGTTAAAAAAAGTAATAATTAAAAAAATAATCAGTTTTTTTTTTTTTTTTTTGGGGGGGGGTATTTATTTGAAGGATATTGGCGGCACTTGGAAGTTTTCCGATTGTCAAAGTTGCTATTTTAATAGCATCCTCAATTAATCTAATTTGACATGAATTTCTCACATTAGTTAGGATGTTGTCATTGATTTTAGACTTTATTTGTTTTATAACTTGGCAATTGAAAATGCTGCAGTTGGCACCAGTGATGATAATTAGCACACTTTAGATTGTCACACTTGTTCGCTCGTTTGAATCTAGATCATAACCAGCCAATTAATTTAGAGCTTGAAAATTGCGTAATAAAATATCTTAATATTAATATATATATTATTATTAATACAATGCCCCCAATTAACCCCCAATTAGCAGTATACGATCACAAAAATACGCCATTTAACCATAATCGTCTTTTTTGAAAGGTGTCATTTCTTTTCTTTTAGCACATGAAAACCTCTGACATCGTTATCAAGATGGACAAACAGTCAAACACTGGATGCAATATAAACTCATATGCGTCACGCGTTGCTTTTAAAACACGCACACTTCAGCTGCCTGACTCGGATTCTGTCTTTGAATTTTTCTAGTGAGAAGAGCGTTTCTTAATTCATACGTTTTGTAAACATATCGTATAAATTGGATTTATTCTGTTATTCTTGTACTGTGAAAGTAATTAAAGCAATTCATCTTCTAAATACCCAAAAAGCCATTGAAAGGGCGCAGTTCATCGTTTACTGTGACAATTATGTAAGCGAGAAAAGGCAGCAAGAACGCACAATTATCAGCAGTAAATTTCTCAACAACTACAGCATTCTATGTTACCTCTAAGGTGTTTAAAAGACCCTGTCTTTAAAGGAACGAAGGTTTCCGCGAACAACTTCTTTAACTAAATAATTACGGTGTGGAACACATTTTGAGTTATGAAAGAATCTGAAATTAAGACCGATACCGAGAAATTAAATCCAAAATAAAGGTTAGTTTCGATTTCGCTCCAGAATTAAAACGTATTTCTGGCCTAAATATTACGCTAAATATCGTTTTGTTTTCCAGAATAAAGAGGTAACCTGCGCTCATAACCCCTAGCCCTCTAGTATTACCAGAAATAATTTGTGTCGCTCAGTGAAGCCAGCAAACTAGACAGGCTCAGCGGCGGCACGCATCTCCGACCCTCACTTAACCGGCCATTTTGAAAAACGAGTGGCGCCACCTATAGTGAATTGGAGTCGAGAATGGTCGGTTACAAGTCAAGAAGGTAGGAGGAGCTCCTCCCACAAGCGTGATGCGCCCGTTTCAAATCCCTCCGCAGTCGAAAGAAGAGTTCACTGTAAACGCTCCTTGTTCCGCTTCAATAGATAGATAATGGCCACCGAGTGGTGCCAACTTGTCTTCGACCCCCACTTTTTAAGAAACCGACCTTTGTATTCATCGGGGGGGGGGGGTGAACCAGCCCCTGAAATCAGCCTTAAAATCCATCCGAGGCGGAATCCATTCCCGAAAGTCGTCATTGTTTCCATCGGAGGGGAAAACTCTAATCTCCCTCTTCTGCCTTCCACAATGCTAAGTCAAAGTCGAAAGATAAAGCAAATATGTAAAGAAAGGCAAGACGCTCCTCTCGCCTTGGCCGCGACGTCACGGAAACGATGGGACGCTATTGGATGCGGAGGTGGCGGAGGGATATATTATTTCCTTTGAGGGGCATTTGCCGCTACATTCTTAACCTCTAACTAACTATAGTAAGTTACAGGTTAAGAAGGTAGCGGCAACTGCCCCTCAAAGGGAATCGTATATCCCTCCACCACCTCCGCGTCCAATAGGCGTCCGCGTCGTTTCCGTGACGTCGCGCTAAACGCGAGAGGATGCTCGCCATTTCTGTATATATTTGCATCTTTTCGACTTTGGCTTAGCATTGCGGAAGCCACGAGAGGACATTAGAGTTTTCCCTCCGGTCCGAAACAATTACAGCTTTCGGGGATTACTTCCCTTTCCGGTGGATACAAAGGCTGCTTTCAGGGCTCCGGTTCTACCAATGAATACAAGGGTCGCTTTCTTAAAAAGTGGGGTCGGAGACAAGTTGGCACCACTCTGTGGCCAGGTATCTGTCCATTGAAGCGGAACAAGGGCGTTTCCAGTGAACTACTTCTTTCAACTGCAGAGGGATTTGAAACGGGCGTATCACGCTTGTGGGAGGAGCATCTCCTACCTTCTTGACCTGTAACCGATTATATAGACCTTTCCATTAGGGCCATAGCAGAGAGGGTAATAGAGAAAAAATGATCGTCCCCTCTCCCCCCGCATGTCGTCTACTCCGCCGAGTGGGCTCTACCGAGCATCTGACTGGCGTGCAAACCCTGTTTAAATTCGCGTCATTTTGAAAATTTCAAGCGCAGATGCGCAGATTTTGGTATGCCAGTTATCGTGTAATAGTATGCTAGATAAGAAGTCTAACAGGGCCCAATTGCGCTGTTACCTGTGTGCAAATAAAAAAATAGAGAAAACTGTGTCAGACTGGCCGGTCTCTCCGGCGAAAAGTAAATCCGGTTGCTGTACCTTTTTTTACTATACAAAGTTCGTACTGGTGTAGGCCTTTAGGGACCATGAGTGGAAGTCTGCAATAATAAATAAAAACGTGCTTTCCTGCCGCAGTACAGGCAGTAGTTGAGGGTAGTACTGCCAACTGACTCAACTGCTCTTTAAGTAACGGAAAAAAGATATGCTTGTTGATCATTTACCGAAATAGAACAACAGAGAGCTATACACCTTTTCTTCGTGGGTGCCGCCATCTTCAATTTTGTAACTTCCGGTACGCGTGAAAACATCGCTTTCCTCTCGCCTCGCCAGTAGAAGATGTTAACGTTTTAATTGCAACCGTCATTCTTTCTTGTTATGTCCTTTCTATATTTTTTGTCCTTTTTCCGGTTGAAATCTCTTGCTTTTTTGGGGGAACGCATACCGGATATGGGGACAACGTGGCTGGGTACGAGGCTTAACGAAAAAGGTGTATAGGCTGATTTTGGAGTATCTATAACTATTCTAAGAACGCGAACCACTTCACAACAGCAGCCACGAGCGAGAGTTCGATGTTCCGTACAGCCCGCCGGTACAGCCCAAAGATGGAGAATGGCAACCTCCCGGTTTGTCGTCTGCTAGCGGAGTCGGGCGCGTGCCCTCTCTCTCGTTTTACCCCGCCGAACCCGCTGAATTTCCCGGATGTATGGAGAGGGCGCTGCTGTTGAACAAAATGGTGCCGCCCAGAGAGCGCTAAATGGAATGGTCTATAGCAGACGACAAACCGGGAGGTTGCCGTTATTCAACTTTGGGCTGTAGCGGCAGGCTGTACGGAACACCGAACTCTCGCTCGTGGCTGCCGTTGTAAAGTGGTTCGCGTTCTTAGAATAGTTGTGGCTACTCCAAAATCAGCCTCTAGCTTTCTGTTGTTGTAGTTCGGTAAAGGATCAACTAGCATATCTTTTTTCTGTTACTTCAATAGCAGTTGAGTCAGCCGGCAGTACTACCTTCAACTACTGCGTATATTGTGGCGGGAGAGCACGTTTTTATTTATTATTTCAGACTTCCACTCATGGTCACTAAAGGCCTACACCAGTACGAACTTTGTATACTCAAAAAGGTACAGCAACCGGATTTACATTTCGCCGGAGAGACCGGCCAATCTGACAATTTTTTTCTATTTCGTTTTTATTTGGACGCAGGTTACAGCGCAATTGGACCCTCTTAGTCTTTTTATCTAGCAGAGTATTACACGATAACTGGCATACAAAATCTGCGCATCTGCGCTTGAAATTTCCACGATGTACGCGTTTTTAAACAGAGTTTGTACGCCAGCCGGATGCTAGGTACTGCCCACTCGGCGGAGCAGATGACATGCGGGTTAAAGGGAGGGGCATTATTTTTCTCTCTATTACCATCTCTGCTGTGACCCTAATGGAGCGGTCTATACACCTTTCCAAGAAACACTCGACCTCAGGTGCTGCAAACCGTCTTCAAGCCCAGTGACTGGGTTTGAGGCTAGACTCTCACTGGCGTCTCTGCTAACCCTAACGGGGTGGACCGTGATTTTGATAGGCGCAGCCTGCGTAGGCGCAGTTTCAAACACTGCTGGCGGCTAATTTTTCAAATTTTCCCGCTGTATTTCGTGTTTCATAATGCGTGTATTTTCCCCAGGATACTGAGAAAGCATTGTACCACATTTAGAAAAAAAAACAAAAAAACTGCGAACTATTTTTGCTGGGTACGCGCGCGAGAGAACGAATGCGACTGGAATGTTAGTTGTCTTTCTTTTGTTTTACAATAAGTTTTGACGGCGCTGCCCGATTAGCCGCTTGTTAAGCGACAGAGCGCTTAGCTGTCGAAAATAATTTACAGAAGACGATAACCGAAAGGCAGGCATTTTTCACACTTAACAATAACGTGTTTACAGATGGAGACATGGAGAGAGAGTTTAGCGAGTGTTAACACTCGAACAAAATAGTGTACGTACCACATAATGCAGCGTTATCTGAAAAGATTGTATTTGAGAAAGATCTCAAATAACACAGTCAAAGTCGACGATAGTGGCATCTTGACGATCGGAGAGAATATCGGATGACTTCGTTCTGGGGCGCGTTTTGGGGAGAACTTCCTTTCGTCACAACAGCACCAAGGCAAAGGAACGAACTCGACTGACCCGTTTCCTACCTCAACCCGGACAACTATTTTTGGATATGACGGAAGACTCCACGCGGATTATCTCTGGGAGGGGAGAACAGATGTCATTGTTCGTAAAATCACGTCGAGGGCCGTTCAACGTCCTTCCCCTCCTTCGTTTCCCGTGAATGTCGAGCAGAAAAGCTTGAATGGCAGGCACTTGCCAGCCCTGTTTCTCACAGTTCAAGGTAATACAGAAAGGTTACGCAGCACGCATGTAAAGAATTAAGTGGGAAACTTTCAAGAGGGGCCAAAAAACGTCGAATGCAAAACCGCGAAACTTAGGTGAGAATCGCGCTGAGCGGGTTCTCACAGTCCAAAGAGCGGCAACAAATTTCTAGCTGATAGAGGGCGCGAGAGACACACCAGCCACATCAGCATCAGCAACATGGTGGCGGCCTAGGAGCGTTTTTGGAAAGGTGAATACCATAAGTACACCAAGGAGCGGCAGCGTGATTTGCCAGCTGCAGTTTAAGATTCTGCCAAATACAGCCGTAAAGTTGGTTATGAAAACTCTCATGGAAAGCTCGTATTCAGATATCATTACTTCAAATACTTATTATAACAATTCCAAGTACCGAAAAATAAGTTTATGAAAAAGTTAAAAAATATCGTAATAAAATTGTCATCTTCGGCTCCATTTGACCCAAAGTTGCAAACATCATTGGTAAATGCCATTTTGTCAGTCGTGTGACAAGGTTTCTTTTAGAGGAAGGGCCTTTAGTGGAAAGAACTTTTAGGGAAAGGATCTTTATGACGTCGTCTGACACGGGTATTAGGCTTCATGAAACGCAACTTTAGAGATTGTCCTCGGGAGTTGAAAATACTCTATACCTAACCAATATCAGACCCGTTCTTGAAATATGCTTCCGAACTCTTGGATACGTACCATCATTACTTGATCAACAGCATAGAAAATATTAAAAACAGACACGCCAAGTTTGTTTTAAAGGCATACTTCAACGAAATTTGAAATATACGTGTGTTCAAAAATAAGTTGAATATGATTCACAATATCCTGTAAATGACAATCGCACGTTTTTATTTGGACCTGGTGGCTGTATTTTTTGTTATAAACGGCAAATCTGGCAAGCGCTCGGAGATCAGCCAGCGGAGAGAACGTGACATCCACCGCAATCGTGACGTAGGTAGTCTCAGGACGAGCAAAGCTACGGCGAAGGCTGACGTCGAGAGGATGGCCTAGTCGTTCCAGCCACCGAAGCGGCTGCTTTTGTACAAATTTTGAGTGACGGGTTAATCTTCTATTATCCTGTAAGGGGAGACAAGCGAATTCTGGGACACACAAAAGGATTCTCGGGAATCTCTAATTCCTCTTCTCTCGTCGTGGCCGGAGGCGAGACAGTTACCGGCCTCTAGCTGTCAAGGGCTACGTTTACTCGGATGCGACCGCAGCGCATCGGATCCAGTTAACGAATCGAATCGGTCCATTAACAACCCGGATCGGATCAAATCGGATCCGATCAGATCCGCTGGGACGGGGTGGTTTGAGTTGGTCAATCCAAATCGAAACTCTCCATGTACACGCTAGCGGACCGGATCGAGTGCTCGAGCTGAGCGAGGGTTACGGGAGCAAAGCTCCCGTAATCCCTCGCCTTCTGAAGGCAAACCGGACACCTCGAAAACAATCTGAAGGTCACGAGGTTCGCGTTTGCGATCCTTCGACACGATGTGCCGCTACTGGTCGATCCGAATCCATGTAAACGTAGTGGTTGAAGTAGATCCGATTCGCTAACTGGATCCGATGCGCTGCTATCGCATACATGTAGACGTAGCCATGGTTCCTAGATGGGCATTCAACGAGGCGTTAGCGAAATCCTCCAGGTGCTCTTTGCTAATCGTTTAATTTCTTTTAAAATTTCTTTTCGTGTTTTTCTTAACAGGATATTGGTGTGCCCGATGTGATACTGGTCCTTTGAACGCAAATAGAACAAACATAAGCGCCGAAATTTTGTTTATTGTTCCTATGAAAATACTACAACGGTGGTGGTGTTCAACTGTGACTGCCATAAAAGCTAGTGCTTAGGAAACATGGATGATTATATTGTCATCAGCGTCTCCTTACCGCTAGCCTTGTGCTTGCTGCACGAGTGGTAACTTCGGTGCAGCCCTGCCCTTCCACGTGCAACAAGCCATTTTAAATTTACAGATTTTGTGGCTTTCGATGGTTATCAGCAAGTTTCTACTTCAAACCACATGTTCAGTTTGAAATATAAAAGTTAATTAGGAATATTATTTAATGATGAGACTTATAGCGGAGTTTAGAAGCACATGCATCCAAAGTGGTCCCGACAACGACTTACGTCACTGAAGCCGGAGTGTTCAGCTGTCGGATGTCGCAATCGTGGCGGTATGTCGTAGAATTGATGACAAAAGCTTGAGTGAACGCCAGTCTTGCTGCCGTCGTGACGTTAGGTGAGCCCTACATCCCCTGAAAGATAACGCTCAGCTGCACAAACCTGTATCTTTTACGGATTTGAGTGTATCTTTTATGAATTTGTTTTAAATATAAATCTGTTAAAATATAGTCAAACACCGATAATATTATATTGTGTATTTTTGTTGTGCGCATAAGCATGTGCCACAGTGTTCAATGTTCTGTAGGTTTCGTGTTTCCTGTATGCAGCGCGTGCTTTCTGTGATGTGTTGTGGCGTCATTTACTTGGTTACGGCCCTCTCCCATTATAATGTCCCCATGGACATTTTGAGGTATTTCAAATAAAAAAAAACTGTACGATCATAACAACAGAATCATTGGATGCTCTGACCTTCCGTTGCGGTGGGTAGTGCAAGCATCGCTGCGGAAATAAATGACAATATTAAAAAAAGAAATATTGTCATAATTTTATTTACTGGCAGTCACTTCTGTTTTCTGGCTCTGGAATATGTTCTGTACATTCGCAGCGACTCTCTTCTGCCAAGCATCAGGTGTATACAGGAAAGAGCAAAAAGGCAGCAAGAAAATAGTGCTCAAGTTTCCCCGTTAGCTACAAAAGGTGACCGCCGGACATGGACGCGAGTGCTGCATTCAGCTGAAACTCAAATAGGGAGACCATCAGCCCCAACCAAACTCTGATCTGCCGCTTGTGTCTAATGTAGCCCCGCTCTGGCATTGCTACTTAACGTAGAAAATAAGCCGTCGAGGTGACGTTGATGCAACGCCAAGAAAAGCGAAATATGTCCTTCCCGTGGGAAAAGTGAATTACGCATTGACGGATGTTCAGAATCCAACCGAATCCAGCTTTAGAGCATGTGATATGTTGCGAGAGTTTCTGAGACACAGGAAGGAGACGACGTACCTAACAGGTCCAGTGAGCAGATGACACACTCTGCCGTCTGCTCGCTCCTGCTATAGACAGATGGCGTCACGAGTTACAGCCATCGCGAAATAAA
>JAZHYW010020357.1:0-16988 GCA_037355805.1 Ixodes ricinus
GTCCGATTTCCGTCGGTCACTTCGGGCAGCAGCCGGATTTTCCCAGCACGCGATGGAAAAACCTGTTAAGTTTCCGATCTGCTTACCCTGACTGACTGGCTTGGACGTTGTTCGTGAGAAAGATAGACCGCCAACGAGATGGCCATGCTACCCGAGATACCAGGCTGGGCGTAGAGATCTAGCAGCGGTCGAAGAGAGATTGATAGTGCATTTCACAAGCTGCGTGCAGCAGGGCCGAAGCTACGTGGCGTACCCAGACGGTTCCATATGCACCAACGGGGGGACGGAAGTGCCCCTACGAGGTCCCAACGACTATTGTCGCTTTTCTTCAGCCGGCCTCCGTAGAATCTCAGGGTAAGTTAGGCGCGCTCGTTGGGTGGTTGGCTGAGAGCCGTGTAACGTCCACAGTGCTGCACACAGCTTGCGAAATGAAAAATAGGTCACTGTGGTCCAGAGGTAGGGTAGCTAGCATGTGTGCACCACAAACTCCGTGCGGCGTAAAAATAAATAGGTTGGGTTTGGGAATTCAGGGAGAAATCGGGTTTTACCCGATTCTCCTGAAACATGTTCGGGGTGTAAAAATCGGGTAATATCGGGTTTTACCCGGAAAACGAAAAACCCTAATTATAATGCATAGAAGGCAAATAAGGAGGCGCCTTTGGCTTAAGGTGGGCTGGGCGTGTTCCAGAGTGTTTTCACAAATTCGTATGTGGCCAACCAGCAGCCGCGCATAATATCCTGGCAGGGTTGTGAGAAACAAAATTAATAAGCTCGTCGGAGTAACTCTCGGTGACTGGGGTGCAGTGATGTTTTGATCGCGGTCATGCAAAATCACGGTAGAAGATATAGAAAATATAAAAAGCGTGCGCGACCAGCTGAACGATTGACGTAATCCGCACACCAGGCATCGAAGCGGTCAGACTTCATTTGAGCAAAACAGAAATCAAGCGGCGCATTCGTTTCTTACATCTTTTTGCATAACCATAATCGAAACATTGCGTGCACCATATTTTCAACCATGGAGAGTTACTACATTTAACTCTAACGCACTTATCAAAACTGTTTCTCGCTACCATGGCTAAGGGATTATTTTCAGCTTCTGGTTGGCCAAGAGAGATTGTCGAGCCCTCTATCTGCATCTGATGCAGGCCTTGGCTCTGCTTGCTCCTTTCATATACTAAGATCTATATGTACGGCTCTGCTCTGCTTTAGCCCTGTTGAGTGCGCTTCTTACTGAGCACCAGTGCACTGCAGGAAAGCAACACCTGTGAAAGCAAGCTCCACAGGTGCTGCTTCTCCTCAGTGCACCGGTGCTCGGAAAGAAGTGCGCTCAACAGGGCTGCGAGAACAAAAAGTATGAATTACACGAAAACGTCGTTCAAATTAAGCGGCTTATGAATACACTGAAAACGTAGTGGGACAACCCTAGTGGCACAACCCAAGTTTTGAAATTTGTTTGACTTAACCAGAGGTATTAAATCTCAGAGTTTGAATTATCGTGAGCCTACTGTATACTCTGAAGGAGATATGGCTCACTTGAATGTGCTTAATATCACTGAATGGTTATGCAAATTTTAATTTGCTAGTTTTATTTCTCAAGCACTTGTTGTGTTGGGTATTCAAATCAATAAAAAATTTTACTTTGGTTCAATCTATGGGAGGTTTGTTTTATATATCATGTGCAGTTGAAAGGTGGGGAGCCGGGCTAGGTAGTAAACATGTTGTTTGCTGATGTTAACCATGTATGTCATATACAGTTTGTTGTGATTGTGTATTGATTTCGAATCCTCTTTTGCTTTTTATTTCAGGCTGCCATTACATGCACCATGAAGATATCGAAGAGGTCTTCAATTGAAGGACAACTATAAGCACAAGCATGGAGGGACATCTAGACGGCGAGCACAAGGACAACTGTAATGTAAAATTTCTCCCAACTTAAAGCAAGGCATGCCTTCTTTCAATAAAGGCATTGTGGCGAAACTTCTTAATTGGTTCGTTTGTTCAGCTGTCATCTCTACGAACAGCTGATCTCACACAAACAAAATCCTGGCAATGAGTAGTAGAGGTTGTGTGCTCTTTTTCTTGTTGAACTCTTGTTGTTTTGTTTAAGCATAAAAAATTATACAAGTTAATATATTGAATGATGGAGCTATGAACTCTCCATACCAATCCGTACCCCAAAAGCTTCATGTGACTTCGGCTTGCTTGAACATGGAAGCTGTTCGCACTAAATAACGGAGCACTAGACCTTTCTGTCTTCTTGAAGCCCATAGCTATGAGCCATCCGCACCAATCCTGCACCTCCAATACGTCAGGTGACACCCCTGGCAGAGGTATAGCCCTTCCAGGGGAGTCCCCTGATGTATCAAAGGTGCGGGTGGTACGGATGGCTCGTAACTTTGGCCTTATATAAGGCCGAAAGGTATAGTGCTTCGTTATTTAGTGCCGACAGCTTTCATAATTCCTACGGATAGCCCTCTGTAGTGGGCTACAGATATTCCGTCATTTTACGAAATTATGTGCCTTGTTTTTACAGACGGTCCAGTTTCTAGATTACGGGAAACCTTGCCGGCAATATAAAATCAGCAACTTTTACCAATAAAATGGGAAAACAGATAACTGTCCGTAAAGTGAAATACAGACATTCCGTCATTTTACAAAATTATGTGCCTTGTTTTTAACAGACGGTTCAGTTTCTAGATTACGGGAAACCACGCTGGCACTATGGAACCCGCAACTTTTACCCATAAAATGGAGTGAAAATTTTTACAGTGGCTCCCATACCCCTTGTCCAAGTCGAAGATGGTCAGACATCTCCGATTCCCTTTAAAATGAAGCGTCCGTTTCCATTGAAAATAAAAAGTTTCAAATTTGATGTCGTAGTCATTCGCATTCTTACGTATTTCAACAATAGACATTTAAATCCCAAAATGGTTCAACGATAACAGCCACAAAACATTTTGAAAGACGGCTGTAAAACGGTTTTGAAAGACGGCCGAAAAACGGTTGATGATATTGGCCGGAAAACGGTTGACGATATCGGTCACAAAACGGTTGGCGATATCGGTCTCAAAACTTTCCCCGTGATCGGTTCAAGTTATTGGACCGATCTGGAGCCGGGTTGCAAATCATTATGGGACCGTTATTTCTTAAAACTTTGACCGATATTTGTCCAATATTTGTCCAATATTTTTGTGCTGCCTGGGCAGTCATCGCTTGCGCTCGACCCTGTTGTAGCGCCGACACTCGACGCTTCCGACGTGCTGTTATCCCCGTTTAACCCATTGCTTCCCAGTACAAAATATAGTGAGTGTATTTGAATAAGATACTGCATATAGGCTCATTGGACACAAATATAGACACAGGGACCGAAAAAATCTTCATAAGTGCTGAACATTGTCTACTATAGCTTGTTGCGTATCTCCCGCAATGGGCAGTAAGTGAATACCAGTATCTCGAAATACGTGCCATATTTAAGATGTGTTTATTTTATCAAACAAGGCGAAGCAGTCAAACAAAACACAGAAAGACATGTTTTCTAGCATGTCTTGATTACCTAACCTCGATGGAAACTGATGAAACAATTCCGGTCCTTGTTTATGAACAAGTGAACATTGCACTTTGAGCAAGCGACGTAGCTGTAGCCTCCTGTGCACAACTTGCATCTGTTGCGGCGGTCCATCCAAATGGGCCAATGATGGCTACCATTGTTTCTTACGTCGCGTGGAGAACTTCTGGTGACACCCGCTTCACCGGGAAGATTCTCTTGAGAAGGGCGGCCAGGTGGAGGCTTCCTGTACAAAACCAAGGTCGTGGCAAGGTCAGCAAGAAATTCTCGCAAAAACTTCGAACTTTCCCTTTGCTGTAGTGAGTGACGCTTGTGTAGAAACCACAAATTCACAGCAGCAATTTTGACACTGTGCAAAATAAGTACATGTGCCACCGCTTCGAGCGTATGGAAAACCTGTAGCTGTAGCACATCTTGTCTAGCATGTCAACGCCACCCATCGATCTGTTGAACTCAGGTACAATTGCTGGACATTAAACTGGGATGTGAAACTTCTTTTTCTTATATCCCATATCTTTACAGAAGTGACTGGTTCCACACTGCGCTGTTAGAAAGAAGTGTGACCGGTCTGTTGTCGAACCACTCTACAGCTATCATGCTTCTGTCACCACACATGATGCGACACGTGAATCACACGCGCCACGACCTTGCATCTTCATTCCCTTCTCATCCATTAGTTTGCACGACCGGGGTCGGTTTTCTCTCACAGTTCAAATGTACGAGATACCCTCCGCGTTAGCTCGCAGACTAAGTGCGGTCCCGTGAAAAAGTTGTCAGCAATAATGAGATTGCTGTCTCGGTCAGGAGACTTGAACACAACTGAAGCACCACTCCTGTACCAAGACCTAACTGATATCATCCTGGATCTCCGTAGACTCCCTTGCTGCATGCCTAGTAAACGTCAAAGTCGTAACAAAGTCCAGACTCGCCAGCACGAGCCCAGAGCTGAAGGCCCCACTTGCACTTCGGCTTGTTTGGAAGGTACTGACGAATTTGCGACCTTCCTCGAAAAGGTATAAAAATTTAATCGACGGATGACTCGCATTCCTGAGGTGTTTTTATCATGTTTTCCCGCAGTTCTGAGAGCCATGGTCGCAGCTTTCAGCATTTGTCTTGTTTCACTTCGTCTGTTGCACCGTTGTTGTCAGCAAAATGCAAGTGACCAGCAATCTTCTCGAATTGATTGCGCGACGTTACCAGCGCAACCAGCTCATAGCAGCTTCCATGTTCCCAGTAGGCACGTACATTGTGCATATTCACAAGTCCCATGCGAAAAAACATTCCCAAGACAAAGGTGAGCTCTTCGACTGTCATATTTAGGGGTGTTCCATGCCTCCCCATATAGTAGTTGTTGGTTTCCTGAACAACGTGTCCTAGAATGCTCCTCGAAACAAAAAGGTCACACAGCTCCTTCGCTGCCAGGGTTCAGCAGGAGGCAGGGGGAAGTCATTTTCGAAGTTTGTGCCAACTCGGTCAAACGCACATTTTTTCCATGTGTAGCATTTGTTTGCATAGGTTCTTTTCAGGTCCCCCTTGGGAACTCACAAGAGAACCTGAAAAGAGAGACCTGAAAAGACCAAAGCGATTCCTTGCCAAGGAATCGCTTTGGTCTTGTCTTTGGCACACCATAGAAGGCCGAAGGTGCAATGGCGGTCTGTAGATGGGATAAGAACAAATTAGCAAGAGTGCAACAACGTCCCTAAATGACAGCTGAATTGTATTGCCTAACCCAATAACAAAAATTGTAGCGACAATTAAAAAAGGCGAATGTTTCATATATGCAACAACCGTGTGAAGTGACGCTCACTGGCCACTCTTGCACATTTGCAACATGCCAGGAATAAAAAATATATAGTGTCATATAATGTTCGGAATGCAAGATTTTGCATGTGAATCAATCGAACAACATTGCTAGAGGCTCCTCCGGTAATATAGAGCTCCTATTTTCAGTTTTAGATGCTTTGTGGAAGTGTAAACATACCCTCGTTTGAAGAACTCCCGCACTGTGCGGGGGACGCCATTTTCAAAGAATTCCTGCGGGCACAGCGCTGCGCCTAGTGGAGAAGTTCTTAACTCCTTTGATTGAGAAATGCCCACTGAGAAGAGTACTGACAACTTTTTTTCAGAAAATGGGCCCGATGTTTGTTTTTTTAGCTGTCGAAATCTGTGTGGCAGATATGCAACAGAAGGTATTATTAATTTGGGCACACGTTCGCCCCATTAAACGTTTATTTTGTTCACTTTTTACTTCGCTACCTCACCTATTTTTGTGACAATATATCCTTCGACTACGAGTAGTTCCGTGGGCAGTTAGATTTGTAACTATCGCCAAAAACTAAACCTGCGCCTTGCGTGTTTGTTGCGGGAGTGTATGGGGTTAACAAAGACGGATGGTGCTCATAGATGCGCATCATCTGTTTTCATCTCCACTCGTTACAGGTGTTTAGCACATGCCCAAACACAAGGCAGCGTTGTAGCACTTTATCCTTTCAGCGGAAAGATCGGATGAAAGCTATTTTTATATTTAGTCTTTAATATAGATAGTTCCAGAAGGCATTGACACGGAAGTTGTGGCTTCCACAAGAAACTATGTTCACTACGTCTGAGCGTAAACGGTCTTTGCTCTTCTGTTTTATCGAACAGGTTAATGTCCGAAGACAACGATGCCCTTGACAGACTACCCTATAGTCGGTTACAAGTCAAGAAGGTAGGAGAAGCTCCTCCCACAAGCGTGGTGCGCCGGTTTCAAATCCCTCCGCAATCGAAAGAAGAGTTCACTGGAAACGCTCCTTGTTCCGCTTCAATGGATAGATAATGGCCACAGAGTGGTGCCAACTTGTCTCCGACCCCCACTTTTAAGAAAGCGACCTTTGTATTCATCGGGAGGGGACCGAGCCCCTGAAAGCAGCCTTTGTATCCATCGAGGGGGAAGCTAATCCCCGAAAGTCGTCTTTGTTTCGATCGGAGGGGGAAGACGCTAATCTCCCTCTCGTGGCTTCCACAATGCTAAGTCAAAGTCGAAAGATAAAGCAAATATGTACAGAAAGCCAAGACCCTCCTCGCGCGTTGGCCGCAACGTCACGGAAACGATGGGACGCTATTGGATGCGGAGGTGGCGGAGGGATATATGATTCCCTTTGAGGGGCATTTGCCGCTACCTTCTTGACTTGTAACCGACTATAGTGAAAAATACACCAGGCCGAGAGCTGGTGTGACTTGATGTTACACCAGACTTTTTCACAGATGTGATTTGGGACATTTCCTGGTGTTCTGGTGTGACACCAGAAATCTGGTGTGTTGGTGTGACACCAGAAATCTGGTGTTCTGATGTGACACCAGCAATCTGGTGTTCTGGTGGGACATCAGGTTTTGTTGTAGTGTGATACCAGAGCACCTGTTGACTGGGTGTTGCTTTACTCACAAAAAAGAGTACAATGATAAGTTTGACAACAACGCTGCTGTCATATTACTTTATTAAAAAAAGCAAAAAAGCACAACAGTAAAACTTCGGAAGCTTTACTGTTGTAGGGAGTTGGCCGCGATCAACTGGGGTTTGTCCGGAGCCACTGCCCTGCGTCGAAGAACCGGACGCCCTGTCGTTCTGCAATTCTTGGCCTTTCAGCTTGCGGTTGACTCGTGTCTTAGTTACGCTGATCCGTTCCGCGTACCCCTCCGCGCCAGAAATCTCCTCTTCTAAGGCATCACATTCGACAGATGGCTCGATTTCCTTGTCCAGCTCTTTCAGGGAAGCTTCCTTAAGTAGAAGAATATCAAATGTTTCTTCGAGCTCACCGATTTCGGTTGGATCCGTGGCCAGCAGGACGCCAATCTCGTTGATGATCTTTGTTGTGGCGGCTCGCAGGGTAATCCTCTTTCGCTTCAGGCGGTCGACGCCCTCCTCGCTCGTAGTAGGCATGATCTGGCCGTTAATTCCCGGTTTTCGGCACCAAAAACTGTAATAATTACTAGCTTTCTCTGTTGTTTTGCTACCAAACCAAGCTCGTCGGAAGTCAGGAAAGCGCACCAACACACATCTTTTCGGCTTCGACTCACAAAGAAGACTTCTTTATCTTCTCAAACTTAAACAAGAATACCGGCGGAAAGGGAAAGAGAAACCCTCGAAGAGGCGAGCCGGCGAGCGCCCCAAGCTGCTCAAGGCCACCCGGGAAAGTGCTCGGGAAGAGGGGGACACTTCTTGAGCACAAAGGAGCCCGCCGCGGGGTCTCCGGCGACCACCAAGACGGGAGGAAACAAGGCACCCCGTCGGGGGACGGGGCGGCACACAAACTAATAGAAAACACGCTCGCGGACGGGGGAAAAGTCAACAAAAACACAACTCTGGTGTCACATCAAACTGCGTGGTGTGCACACCAAGCTGCCTGGTGGGCACATGAGCCCTTGTGGTGTGACACCAGACTCTCTTGGTGTACCCATCAGGCTGATGTGCGGGTACACCAGCATTTCTGGTGGGCACATCAGGCTGGTGTGCTCGATACACCAGCTTTGCTGGTGGGCACACCAGATATTCTGGTGTCACACCAGGATTCTCTGATGTCACACCAGGATTGCCTGGTGTATTTTTCATTAGGATAGTGGCGTTGAGTTCAAGAACCTTTATATTTCAACTCCGGTAGTACGCTGCTAACATGCGCGACACTAAGCGATCGAATGGACATGAGGTAAGGGGCATTGCTGGGAGTTGAAACTGAAACCACCCAATACGGTGCGTCGAGGTGTATATGTATAGCTTCCCCAGTGAAAAACACACCAGGCCGAGGGCTGGTGTGACTTGATGTGATGCCAGACTTTTTCACAGATGTGGTTTGGGACATTTTCACACCAGCAATCTGGTGTTCTGATGTGACACCAGAAATCTCGTATACTGGTGTTATGGTGTGACACCAGCAATCTGTTGTTCTGGTATCACATTAAGTTTTGCTGTTGTGTGATACCAGAGCACCTGTTGACTGGGTGTTGCTTTACTCAGAAAAAGGGTACAATGATAAGTTTGACAATAACGCTGATATCATAATTACTTTATTCAAAAAAGCACAACAGTAAAGCTTCGAAAGCCTTAGTGGTGTAGGGAGTTAGCCTTGATAAACTGGAGCTTGTCCGGAGTCACTGCACTGCGTCGAAGAACCAGACGCCCTGTCGTTCCGCAATTCCTGGCTTTTTAGCTTGCGGTTGAATCCCGTAATGAAAAATACACCAGGGAATCTTGTTGTGACATCAGAGAATCCTGGTGTGACACCAGAATATCTGGTGTACCCACGAGCAATGTTGGTGTATCGAGCACACCAGCCGTGTGCCCACCAGAAATGCTGGTGTACCCGCACACCAGCGTGATGGGTACACCAAGAGAGTCTGGTGTCACACCACAAGGGCTCATGTGCCCACTAGGCAGCCTGGTGTGCACACCACGCAGTTTGATTTGACACCAGGGTTGTGTTTTTGTTGACATTCCCCCCGTCCGCGAGCGTGCTTTTATTGGTTTGTGTGCCGCCCCTTCCCTCGACGTCGTGCTGTGTTTTTTCCCGTCTCGGTGGTCGCCGGAGACCCTGCGGCGGGCTCCTTTGTGCTCAAGAAGTGTCCCCCCAAGCCAGTTTTCTTGTGCGGCCTTGAGCAGCTTGGGGCGCTCGTCGGTTCGCCTCTTCAGAGGTTTCTCTTTCCCTCTCCGCCAACATTCTTGTTAAAGTTTGAGAAAATAAAGGAGTCTTCTCTGTGAGTCAAAGCCGAAAAGATGTGTGTTGGTGCGCTTTCTTGACTTCCGACAAGCTTGGTCTGGTAGCAAAACACCAAAGAAAGCTAGTATTTATTACATTTTTTGGTACCGAAAACTGGGCACTAATGGCCAGATCATGTTTACTACAAGCCTGGAGGGCGTAGACCGCCTGAAGCGAAAGAGGACTACCCCACGAGCCGTGAACACAAAGATCATGAACGAGATTGGCGTCCTGCTGGCCATGGATCCAATTGACATCGGTGAGCTCGAAGAAACATTTCATATTCGTCTACTTAAGGAGGCTTCCCTGAAAGAGCTGGACAAGGAAATCGAGCCATCTGTCGAATATGATACCTTAGAAGAGGAGATTTCTAGCGCGGAGGGATACGCGGAACGAATCAGTGTAACTAAGACACGAGTCAACCACAAGCTGAAAGGCCAAGTATTGCGGAACGACAAGGCGTCCGGTACTTTGACGCAGGGCAGTGGCTCCGGACAAACTCCAGTTGATCACGGCCAACTCCCTACAACAGTAAAGCTTCCGAAACTTTAGTGTTGTGCCTTTTTGCTTTTTTAAATAAAGTAATTACGACAGCAGCATTGTTGTCAAACTTATCATTGTACCCTTTTTCGTGAGTAAAGCAACACCGAGTCAACAGGTGCTCTGGTATCACACCACAAGAAAACACCAACATCACCAACCAGAACACCGAATTGCTGGTGTCTCATCAGAACACGAGGTTGCTGATGTCACACCAACACACCAGATTTCTGGTGTCACACCAGAATACCAGATTGCTGGCGTGAAAATGTCCCAAATCACATCTGTGAAAAAGCCAGGTGCAACATGAAGTCACACCAGCCCTCGGCCTGGTGTATTTTTTACTAGGGTCGTGTCTTTAGTTATGCTGATCCGTTCCACGTACCCCTCCTCACCCGGTATTTTCTCTTCTAAGGCATCATATTTGACAGATGTCTCGATTTTCTTGTCCAGCTCTTTTAGGAAAGCCTCTTTACATAGCAGAATATCCAAATGTTTCTTCGAGCTCACCGATGTCAGTTGGATCCGTGGCCAGCAGGATGCCAATTCGTTGATGATCTTATTGTAACGGCTCGCAGGGTATTTCTTTTCACTTCAGGCAATAGACGCCCTTGTGGCTCTGAGTAGGCATGATCTAGCCGTTAATTCCCGGGTTTCGGCACCAAAAACTGTAATAATTACTAGCTTTCTTTGTTGTTTAGCTACCAGACCATGTCTAACTATTTTTTGGCTCGTCGGAAGTCAGGAAAGCACACCAACACACATCTTTTCGGCTTCGACTCACAGAGAAGACTCCTTTATTTTCTCGAACTTCAACAAGAATATTGGCGGAAAAGGAAAGGAAACCCCGAAGAGGCGAGCGACCCAAGCTGCTCAAGGCCGCCCGGGAAAGTGCTGGGGACGGGGGAACACTTCTTGAGCACAAAGGAGCCCACTGCGGGGCCTCCGGCGACCACCAAGACGGGAGAAAACGAGGCACTACGTCGGGGGAAGTGGCGTCAAAAAAACTAATCAAAAACACACTCGCGGACAAGGGGAAAAGTCAACAAAAATACAACATTGGTGTCACATCAAACTACCCAGGCAGCACAAAAATATTGGACAAATATTGGACAAATATCGGTCAAAGTTTTAAGAAATAACGGTCCCATAATGATTTGCAACCCGGCTCCAGATCGGTCCAATAACTTGAACCGATCACGGGGAAAGTTTTGAGACCGATATCGCCAACCGTTTTGTGACCGATATCGTCAACCGTTTTCCGGCCAATATCATCAACCGTTTTTCGGCCGTCTTTCAAAACCGTTTTACAGCCGTCTTTCAAAATGTTTTGTGGCTGTTATCGTTGAACCATTTTGGGATTTAAATGTCTATTGTTGAAATACGTAAGAATGCGAATGACTACGACATCAAATTTGAAACTTTTTATTTTCAATGGAAACGGACGCTTCATTTTAAAGGGAATCGGAGATGTCTGACCATCTTCGACTTGGACAAGGGGTATGGGAGCCACTGTAAAAATTTTCACTCCATTTTATGGGTAAAAGATGCGGGTTCCATAGTGCCAGCGTGGTTTCCCGTAATCTAGAAACTGAACCGTCTGTTAAAAACAAGGCACATAATTATGTAAAATGACGGAATGTCTGTATTTCACTTTACGGACAGTTATCTGTTTTCCCATTTTATTGGTAAAAGTTGCTGATTTTATATTGCCGGCAAGGTTTCCCGTAATCTAGAAACTGGACCGTCTGTAAAAACAAGGCACATAATTTCGTAAAATGACGGAATATCTGTAGCCCACTACAGAGGGCTATCCGTAGGAATTATGAAAGCTGTCGGCACTAAATAACGAAGCACTATACCTTTCGGCCTTATATAAGGCCAAAGTTACGAGCCATCCGTACCACCCGCACCTTTGATACATCAGGGGACTCCCCTGGAAGGGCTATACCTCTGCCAGGGGTGTCACCTGACGTATTGGAGGTGCAGGATTGGTGCGGATGGCTCATAGCTATGGGCTTCAAGAAGACAGAGAGGTCTAGATGCTCCGTTATTTAGTGCGAACAGCTTCCATGTTCAAGCAAGCCGAAGTCACATGAAGCTTTTGGGGTACGGATTGGTATGGAGAGTTCATAGCTCCATCATTCAATATATTAACTTGTATAATTTTTTATGCTTAAACAAAACAACAAGAGTTCAACAAGAAAAAGAGCACACAACCTCTACTACTCATTGCCAGGATTTTGTTTGTGTGAGATCAGCTGTTCGTAGAGATGACAGCTGAACAAACGAACCAATTAAGAAGTTTCGCCACAATGCCTTTATTGAAAGAAGGCATGCCTTGCTTTAAGTTGGGAGAAATTTTACATTACAGTTGTCCTTGTGCTCGCCGTCTAGATGTCCCTCCATGCTTGTGCTTATAGTTGTCCTTCAATTGAAGACCTCTTCGATATCTTCATGGTGCATGTAATGGCAGCCTGAAATAAAAAGCAAAAGAGGATTCGAAATCAATACACAATCACAACAAACTGTATATGACATACATGGTTAACATCAGCAAACAACATGTTTACTACCTAGCCCGGCTCCCCACCTTTCAACTGCACATGATATATAAAACAAACCTCCCATAGATTGAACCAAAGTAAAATATTTTATTGATTTGAATACCCAACACAACAAGTGCTTGAGAAATAAAACTAGCAAATTAAAATTTGCATAACCATTCAGTGATATTAAGCACATTCAAGTGAGCCATATCTCCTTCAGAGTATACAGTAGGCTCACGATAATTCAAACTCTGAGATTTAATACCTCTGGTTAAGTCAAACAAATTTCAAAACTTGGGTTGTGCCACTAGGGTTGTCCCACTACGTTTTCAGTGTATTCATAAGCCGCTTAATTTGAACGACGTTTTCGTGTAATTCATACTTTTTGTTCTCGCAGCCCTGTTGAGCGCACTTCTTTCCGAGCACCGGTGCACTGAGGAGAAGCAGCACCTGTGGAGCTTGCTTTCACAGGTGTTGCTTTCCTGCAGTGCACTGGTGCTCAGTAAGAAGCGCACTCAACAGGGCTAAAGCAGAGCAGAGCCGTACATATAGATCTTAGTATATGAAAGGAGCAAGCAGAGCCAAGGCCTGCATCAGATGCAGATAGAGGGCTCGACAATCTCTCTTGGCCAACCAGAAGCTGAAAATAATCCCTTAGCCATGGTAGCGAGAAACAGTTTTGATAAGTGCGTTAGAGTTAAATGTAGTAACTCTCCATGGTTGAAAATATGGTACATGCAATGTTTCGATTATGGCTATGCAAAGAAGATATAATGATGACACTGAATGGTTTGCCTGCGTTGATGCTCTGTGTGTGTGCGATCACGTCAATGTTGAGTTGGCACGCACCTTCTGATGCCTCTGCAGACTTCACCAGCCATCAAACATCACTGCACCTTCACGAGTGATTTTCCGACATTTATTAATTTTTTCTCACAGCAGTGCATAATATCCTGGCAGGGTTGTGAGAAACAAAATTAATAAGCTCGTCGGAGTAACTCGGTGACTGGGGTGCAGTGATGTTTTGATCGCGGTCATGCAAAATCACGGTAGAAGATATAGAAAATATAAAAAGCGTGCGCGACCAGCTGAACGATTGACGTAATCCGCACACCAGGCGTCGAAGCGGTCAGACTCCATTTGAGCAAAACAGAAATCAAGCGGCACATTCGTTTCTTACATCTTGCATAGCCATAATCGAAACATTGCATGTTCCATATTTTCAACCATGGAGAGTTACTACATTTAACTCTTATGCACTTATCAAAACCGTTTCTCGCTACCATGGCTAAGGGATTATTTTCAGCTTCTGGTTGGCCAAGAGAGATTGTCGAGCCCTCTATCTGTATCTGATGCAGGCCTTGGCTCTGCTTGCTCCTTTCATATACTAAGATCTATATGTACGGCTCTGCTCTGCTTTAGCCCTGTTGAGTGCGCTTTACTGAGCACCAGTGCACCACAGGAAAGCAACACCTGTGAAAGCAAGCTCGACAGGTGCTGCTTCTCCGCAGTGCACCGGTGCTTGGAAAGAAGTGCGCTCAACAGGGCTGCGAGAACAAAAATTATGAATTACACGAAAACGTCGTTCAAATTAAGCGGCTTATGAATACATTGAAAACGTAGTGGGACAACCCAAGTTTTGAAATTTGTTTGGCTTAACCAGAGGTATTAAATCTCCGAGTTTGAATTATCGTGAGCCTACTGTATACTCTAAAGGAGATATGGCTCACTTGAATGTGCTTAATATCACTAAATGGTTATGCAAATTTTAATTTGCTAGTTTTATTTCTCAAGCACTTGTTGTGTTGGGTATTCAAATGAATGAAAATTTTTACTTTGGTTCAATTTATGGGAGGTTTGTTTAATATACCATGTGCTGTAGAAAGGTGGGGAGCTGGGCTAGGTAGTAAACACGTTGCTAGCTGATGTTAACCATGTAAGTCATATACAGTTTGTTGTGATTGTGTATTGATTTCGAATCCTCTTTTGCTTTTTGTTTCAGGCTGCCATTACCTGCACCATGAAGATATCGAAGAGGTCTTCAATTGAAGGACAACTATAAGCACAAGCATGGAGGGGCATCTAGACGGCAAGCACAAGGACAACTGTAATGTAAAATTTCTCCCAACTTAAAGCAAGGCATGCCTTCTTCCAATAAAGGCATTGTGGCGAAACTTCTAATTGGTTCATTTGTTCAGCTGTCATCTCTACGAACAGCTGATCTCACACAAACAAAATCCTGGCAATGAGTAGTAGAGGTTCTGTGCTCTTTTTCTTGTTGAACTCTTGTTTTGTCTAAGGATAAAAAATTATACAAGTTAATATATTGAATGATGGAGCTATGAACTCTCCATACCAATTCGTACCCCAAACGCTTCATGTGACTTCGGCTTGCTTGAACATGAAAGCTGTTCGCACTAAATAACGGAGCACTAGACCTTTCTGTCTTCTTGAAGCCCATAGCTATGAGCCATCCGCACCATCCTGCACCTCCAATACGTCAGGTGACACCCCTGGCAGAGGTAAAGCCCTTCCAGGGGAGTCCACTGATGTATCGGAGGTGCGGGTGGTACGGATGGCTCGTAACTTTAGCCTTATACAAGGCCGAAAGGTATAGTGCTTCGTTATTTAGTGCCGACAGCTTTCATAATTCCTACGGATAGCCCTCCATACTGGGCTACAGATATTCCGTCATTTTACGAAATTATATGCCTTGTTTTTTCAGACGATCCAGTTTCTAGATTACGGGAAACCTTGCCGGCAATATAAAACCAGCAACTTATACCAATAAAATGGGAAAACAGATAACTGTCCGTAAAGTGAAATACAGACGTTCCGTCGTTTTACAAAATTATATGCCTTGTTTTTAACAGACGGTTCAGTTTCTAGATTACGGGAAACCATGCTGGCACTATGGAACCCGCAACTTTTACCCATAAAATGGAGTGGAAATTTTTGCAGTGGCTCCCATACCACTTGTCCAAGTCGAAGATGGTCAGACATCTCCGATTCCCTTTAAAATGAAGCGTCCGTTTCCATTGAAAATAAAAAGTTGAACATTTGATGTCAAGTCATTCGCATTCTTACGTATTTCAACAATAGACATTTAAATCCCTAAATGGTTGAACGATAACAGCCACACAACATTTTGAAAGACGGCTGTAAAACGGTTTCGAAAGACGGGCGAAAAACGGTTGATGATATTGGCCGGAAAACGGTTGACGATATCGGTCACAAAACGGTTGGCGATATCGGTCTCAAAACTTTCCCCGTGATCGGTTGAAGTTATTGGACCGATCTGGCGCCGGGTTGCAAAACATTATGGGACCGTTATTTCTTAAAACTTTGACCGATATTTGTCCAATATTTGTCCAATATTTTCGTGCTGCCTGGGTATACATGAAGAAACAACAAAGAGTGGATTTAACTACAAGTACAATTTGGTCATCATTGAAGAAAAGGTTGGTTTTTTCCCTAAGAAACATAAAACGAGATACAGTCTGCCTAACGAACACGCATAACGATAGCCTCCTTTACTAACGCGACGGAACAATTATTTCCAGACGCATTCTCTCCCATCCGATCTCCGATAAAACGGCAAAACACGATAATTTCTGGAATATTAACTCTAGCACACGCTAGCACTTGAAGCACTTACCAAACTTTAGCGATTAGAAAATATCTACAAACGGTGGCGCGCGTAAAAATTGACAGATCCCATCGTTTTCCATCTACCAGCGCCGTCTTCGCGCGTTTTCTGCATCTACTGACGACCAGTGTGCTGTTCGGTCTCTTATGACGTTGCGGAGAGTCACGCCAAGTACTTTGGCGGTGCCTGACGTAAAATTTATGTTTTTCAAAAACGTCAGGCTTTGTGGCCCATGTTCCACGCCACAGGCCGCCGCACTTTGCCAATTGACGGCTGAACCCGTGTAAGCTCGCAGTAGGCCTGCACTTCACAGACTGCTGCTGCGATGCTACCCATATCGCAGCAAGAAGTGGCGACATCATCGGCATAGGACTGGAGTTTGACCTCTATATTTTGTAACGAAACCCACTAATACTGTATTATTTATTATAGTGCGACAAAAGGGCTCTAAATAAATACTTCAACAACAAAGGTGATAGCGGCAACCCTGTTTAACTGACGGATCCAGAGAAATTTTCACATTTTGCTTTCCCTGTTAATTATAATCTGTAAGCAGCCAACCCCATGCCATTTGTACAAATCCCTTTCTTATGACTTTTCGCAATCGTACATGATCTAAAACTTTATATAGACGGTATGTTGAACTTTATCAATCGCTTTCTTCTCCAGATCGATCTGAGTATATAACTATTGTTGAGCATCGCACAACTTAATATACTTACCAGTAATGTTCGTTAAAATAGATCTACCTCGATACTACAGGTCTGCATCCTACTTTGTTGCAAATAACGTCGCAGTAGTCGTCGGGCGAGAACTTTCATTAATACTTTATAGTCGACGTTGCCCAAAGCAGGTCAGTCTGTAGTTCTAATATTTCTTAATTTGTGCTTCATCCACTTTAGGAATAAGGACTGTATGGGTATTTAAAAAGGAAGGCGGTAACTTTTCTGCCTGCT
>JAZHYW010020360.1:0-10603 GCA_037355805.1 Ixodes ricinus
CAAGGTCACAGCGCGATTCAAAGCGTGTCAAACGCGCCGAAAAAGATATATCTCGATCAGCACGTAGCCAGGATTTTGATTCCGGGGGCGGTGGGGGGAGGGGGGGGAGGGGGGGGGCGCAAATGGCAAAATGCCGTATGAGGGAGGGGGGGGAGGGGGGAGAGGAGGCCAAAGCAATATGGAAGATTCAAGGGGTGTGGGGGCCCCGCCCCCCCCTCCCCCTTTTCTGGCTACGTGTCTGCTCTCGATTCCACTGGCGCCACTATGGTCTTGCTGAAGTTATAAACAACTTCGCGGGTGTATTTTAATGTATTAATCGAACCGCGATATTAAAATGTGTCTTTCTCAGAAGAAACGGCATGGATGCTGACGTTCAGCGTCTCAGACTTCACGGCACGCGTCGCCGTAAGTCTCTTTCAAAGCGTCGTATCGCCCCCCCTTTTCTACTGTTTTCTTTTTGCTTCCAAAAGCGGGAAAGAAGAGGGTGAAGCCAGTAGCAGCGACGCCCTGCTTCTTCGATCAACCTAGAACTGTTTTCAGTCGGAAATTTTGATCTATTCTTCGTGATTTCTGTCTCCTTCGACGCCTAAAGTCGTCCAGACCACGCCGATACCAAATTTTCCACGGTGGGTGGATTTTTTGCCAGTTTTTCAAGAGACTTTTTGCTCGGCCATACCGCGGACGCATTAAGCCTCACACCATAGGCCTACCTCCCCGGTGGAGGCTCGGCGGGCTCGCTCCCGTGCGACCTCGTTTGCTTTGATTAAGATGGCCATGCAAGTTACAGTGGAGGGGAAGACATTTCCCCAGAAGAATTTCAGTGCGCCGGTTGGCAGTCGGCGTTTACCAAGCGTAAATCTTCCCAGAAGTGCCTGCCCTCCGAGAGCGAGCAGCCCGCCAACACGCCAAGTGGCAGTAGCAATGGCGGCGTCCCGCACTCCCGCCAGCGTGAAGAAACGCCTTGTAGCTGCCTCGAGAATGCCTCGCCTGCCGAAGGAGCACTTTAGAGTCATCGTCCGACCTCGGGGAGGCCTAAACGTCAAAAATGTTAGTCAAGTCAAGATCGCCCAGGCTCTCGTGACGGCGGCGGGTCTCTCTTTCACGAATGCCACGGAAGACATCATCTGCCCCAACGCCATGCAGAACATTTTGGTGGTCAGCACACCCTCAGAACACAACGCCAAGACCTATGCGGGGGTTGAAGCCATCTCCATTGGCTCAGCAATCTACGAGGTCAGCTCCTACCTCGCTGCGCCCGACAACACGTGCAAGGGGATCATAAGAAACATTGACCTGGAATTAGATCACGAGCAACTTAGAAGTCTCATCGTACAGCCGAGGAACCCCAAGGCTCTCGAAGCTAGAAGAATCAAGAATTCCACCACAGTCGTCATTCTCTTTGACGGTCTCAAAGTGCCAAACTACGTCATGTGCGGCCTCAGTATGCTCAGATGCACGCTCTACCGAAGACAAACGGAGGTCTGCTACGCATGTGGCAGGCTCGGTCACCGAGCCGACGTATGCCCGACTCCCGAAAACGTGGTCTGCAGGGGCTGCGGAGTAAATTCCCCAAGCGACCAACATGTTTGTTCACCGAAGTGCGCCCTCTGCGGGGGCCTCACCCCACGGCCGACAAGTCCTGTAAGCAGAGATATCAAGTGCCTTACATCGTAAGACAGAGAAGAAAAGAGCGACGTGACTACAACCAGGATTTTCCGCCGATGAGCGCGCTGTCTAGACCGGCCGCTCCACCCCGGGCCGGGAGTGGATCCCGGGGGCCGGGCATGACCAGGGTGCCCTCGAGAGGGCGATCCAGGGTCCGACTGCCGCGGGCTGCCTCCGGGGCCGCTCTCGCTCCGGAAGCCGCTCACGCTCCGGGGGCTCAGCGGCTCGCATCCGGAAGCCTGCTGCCAAGGAGACCGGGTGGGCTGATCGCGTCAAAGGATCCCCGACACAAGTAACGGGGGGTACGCCGCCTGAGCAACACAACACCAGAATCGTACAGTTGGAAAGGGAAAACGCGGCGCTGAAGGGCGCTATTGAACAACTCAGGTCAGAGATGGCAGAATTAAGGACGGCTCGCAAGTCCGAGGCCTCGCAGCCTCCGCAGGCCCCGAAACCCGCCAGGGAGGAAACACCCATGGAGGTTCCCGTCGAGGCGCCCTCCGAGGCGCGTACGGCCAAAAAGAGGGCCCTAACGAAGCCCGTTCGCGATGAGGGACTAGAGGAATTTCAGACTGAAATGAGGGTTATGCTCAAATCACTCAGCGAAGCGGTTGCGATGCTTAACGCTAAAGTTGATGTCCTTGACGGCAAGTTCAACGCGCTGGAGGCCAGAGTGGGCACTTTGGAGGCGAGGAGAGGGACGATGGAGTTTTGTCCTCTTGCGAACAATGAGCCTTCTCCGACCGGAAACCCGGCATCTTTTGGTGCCCAACACCTCCAAGCGGCTACACCTTGTAACATTGTACAGGATAGGCTAACTGGCATATCCAGTCATGGAGGCTCATCTTAAAGCAATAGGAATCTGGCAATGGAATTGCTGGGGTTTTCAGCGCAAGAGGGCTGTCCTCCAGCAGTTCATTAGATCCCATCCGGAAAAGCCACACGTCATTCTACTTCAGGAAACACTTTCCGACGCGGTCACGTTACCGGGTTACAAATCGCACGTCGTTTACGGTGAAGGAAAGAGGGGTATCTGTACGCTCGTCTCCAAAAGATGCACTTTCATTACGCATGATCTTTTTTAGACTCCAGCAAGGTTGAGCACTCCTTTGTTGAAATCATTCCGAGTGGTCGGCTTAAATGTAGCATCTTTATACTCCACATCTACAGCTCACCTAAGGATCTAAAACAGAGGTTCGCACCGCTCTTTAGCAGGGCAGCTGGTAAAGCCGGTGGTTCCCCGCTCATCGTTGCCGGCGACTTCAACGCCCCGCACCGAGCGTGGGGTTACTCGCGAGCAACGCGCAAGGGAGACGACCTGTGGCAGGCGGCGGCTAATCACGACCTCACGCTCGTCACGGACCCGGCGTTCCCGACCAGGATCGGCAACTCATGTTCGAGGGACACCACGCCGGATTTGACCTTTGTCAAGAACGTCGGGGCTGTGTCTTGGCACAACCTGAACGAAGATTTAGGCAGTGATCACAACATACTCGCCACTTGCATAAACGTGAAGAGCAAACCGCTTAAGGAATTTACCATCACGGACTGGGATCAGTTTCGCAAGAGCAGAGAGGAGCGGGCACTGATCCAGGACTCATCTATCGACCTGGAGCGCTGGGCGACGCAGCTCAAAGGAGACGTCAAATCGGCGACAAAGACGGTCCAGACGGACCTAGAGATCGATAGAATGGACAGCCGCCTCGCACACCTTCTGGAGGCAAAAAAGGCGCTTCTCGACAGGTGGAAGGGGCAGCGACTCAACCGCAGGCTCCGCAAGAAGATTGCGGAGCTCAACCGAGCCATCGAAGACCACTGTCAATCCCTCACCAGACAGCAATGGGACGAGGTGTGCAACTCGGTCGATGGTCAAATGCGAGTCGGCGGTAAGTGGAATCTACTCAAGCACCTGCTGAACGAGTCCAACTCCAACTCCAATCAGAGTCAGGTCATTAGCAGAGTCCTCCACGAGGCCAGGCAGTCCGAGACGGAAGACGCCATCTTGGACGCGCTGACAAACAAATACCTACCTATCGGTACCTCGAGCCCGGCGGATTACCCGTCCTATAAGGGGCCCCCTGCCTGGAGCTCAACGAGCCTTTCACCGTCAACGAGGTCAGGGAAGTTCTCCAGAACCTCAACGGAAGATCGGCCCCGGGCCCCGATGGCATCTCCAACAGGGCGCTTCGAAACTTGGAAGACGGCTCCATTGAATTTCTCACTGATGAAATCAACCGCATTTGGGAGCAGGGATCCGTCCCAGAGTCCTGGAAGACGGCGACGGTCGTCCTGATCCCCAAGCCGGGTCGGCCTCCGGGGCTGGCTAACCTCAGACCCATTTCCCTTACGTCCTGTGTGGGCAAGGTGGCAGAGCACGTTATACACAACCGCATCTCAAGGCACATCGAGGGGAACAATCTCTTCCCGTACAACATGATTGGTTTCCGCCCGTCCCTGTCTACGCAGGACGCAATGAAGCTACTCAAACACCAAATTTTTAACAAGAACACGAGGGATGTCAGGGCTATCCTAGGACTTGATTTAGAAAAAGCCTTCGACAACATCACCCACGCGCACATCCTGGACTCCATTTCGGAACTCGGACTGGGCGACACGTTTCACAAGTTTGTCAGTTCGTTTCTACGATCCAGGAAAGCCACGCTCAAGATTGGCGATCTCAAGTCCGACCCCGTGGAGCTGGGCCCGAAAGGTACGCCGCAGGGTGCGGTAATCTCCCCGCTCTTATTCAACATTGCCATGTGCAAGCTATCTAAACAACTCTCCACTGTTGAAGGCATTAACCACACTCTCTACGCCGACGACATCACCATCTGGTGTGTCGGCGGTAGCGAGGGCGAGGTCGAAACTGCCCTTCAGGAAGCCCTTGAACAAACAGAACACTTTCTCACCAACACGGGCCTTAAGTGCTCCTCGAGCAAGTCGGAGCTGCTCCTATACAGGCCTGTCAGGAGGGGGCCCAAACCAAAGGGCTGGATGCCACTGTCCGAAGTAGACATAACGATCCGCACGAGTACCGGTAATCCCATTCCCAGGGTGGACGTCCTTAGAGTGCTTGGTATGCTGATAGAGTCGAATGGCTGTAACAGTCGAACGATTAACAAAATCACCACGAAGACGGAGAACATGATCAGATTAATCAACAGAGTCTCCAACAGGCGGGGAGGTCTCAGAGAAGACAACCTCCTGAGGCTCTTTCACGCCTTCCTCATGAGCCACATCACGTACGTGGCGGCCATGCACTGCTGGCACGGTCACGAGAAGAAGAAGTTGGACACGCTAATTCGAAAGAGCATAAAGAGGGTGCTGGGCATTCCCATGCAGGCCAGCACCGAGCGACTCATGCAGCTAGGGGTTCACAATACCCTGGAAGAGATCATCGAGGCACAGGAAACTGCCCAGGTAGCTCGGCTGTCGTCTTCGCCGGCCGGAAGGAAGATTTTGGCCGTACTCGGCCTCAACCCCACGCTCGTTGCGGAGCGGCGACATCAGCTCTCTGACGCCCAAAGGGCCAGCATTCAGACCTCTCCTTTTCCTCGTAACGTTCATCCACAGCACAATGTCGGCCGGCGCAGGGCCAGGGCCGTCGCGCTTCTCAGACACGTTAGGGACGAACCTCACTCGACTTGCTTCGTGGATGCCGCACAGTATGGCCGCTCGGCCAGGTTCGCTGCCGTTGCCATCGATCATAAGGGTTCGATCCTCAATTCCGCATCTTTCAAAGATTCTACTCCATCGAGGGCCGAGCAGGCGGCCATAGCTCTCGCCCTCCTGGACGACAGTAGATCGCACATCTACACAGACTCTAGATCGGCGGTTCGGGCTTTTGCTTCTAACTCCATTTCCGACGAAGCCTATAAAATTCTTGGCAATAAGATTATCTCCCCGCACACCATTACTTGGTTTCCGGCACATCTCGATTCGCAGCTAGATTCCCTTACCAACCTCAACGATACTGCTAACTCTCGGGCGCGCGCTCTAACCCTCCGCGCCGGGAAGGACGCCGATCTTCAGGGTGGCTACGGGGAATTTAAAGACATCTTGTTCACCTTTAACGAAGTCACCAAGCACTATCAAATGGGCAGGCGGACTTTTCCGCCCCCGCACGGTAAACTCTCCAGGTCTCAGGCAATCACACTCAGAATGTTGCAGACTAGATCATATCCCAGTTTAGCTTTCTTCAGCATTATTGCTCCGGATACCTTCAAGTCTACTTGCCCGGACTGCGGGTCGGTTAGCAGCTTTAATCACATGCTCTGGCGGTGCCCCTCGTTACGGGGGCCCAATAAAGTCACCGAGGAGGAGTGGAGCTCTGCCATCACGAGTTCCGAGCTTCTCCCACAACTCCGGGCTGTCCAGAGAGCCCACGATGCGGCGGTGAGGCTAGGCCTCCCCGTCCCCACGTGGGAGCGGCCCGCGGTGCTGCTCTAAGGGCAGCGCTTCTCAGGACCTCAATAAAGTTCTTTGTCTGTCTGTCTGTCCCAAAAGCGTTTAACGGCTTGCCAACTCCCAACTTTCCACTGTGCCACGCTTTGCACGCTTTGGACGCTCTCAACATCTGAGTTAGTTTCATAAGCATGCAATTATGCATTTAAAAAGTGAAAGCCGTTTACAACTCCCTGTAACGCCGAATTAGAGCGCAGCTCTTGAGGAGGAGGAGGGAAGGGTACGGGGGGGGGGGCAAGTGACCTCGGGGGGGGGGGAGGGGGGTCGCGTGACGTCACTGATGACGTCATCAATGATGATGACGATGACGATGCGGATGCCGATGACGTCATCAGTGACGTCACTGATGACGTCATCAGTGGCGATGCGGATGCCGATGACGTCATCAGTGACGTCACTGATGACGTCATCGGCATTCGTATCGTCAACGTCATCATCACGTGATCTCGGGGGTCACGTGACCAGGGGGTCACGTGACCTGGGGGATCACGTGACCTCGGGTCACGTGACTTCGGCGGGTTGTGTGTCACGTGACCTGGGGCCACGTGACTCTGGGGGTCACGTGACCTGGGGTCACGTGACCTTGGCGTCACGTGACCTCGGGGAGTCACGTGACCTTGAGGGGGGGTCGCGTGACCTGGGGTCACGTGATTTCAGGCGGTTACGCCAACGGCGACGCCGACGGCGACGCCGCCTGCCGGAACGGGCGCCTAAGAGCTGCATGCGCTCTAAAACCGGATTTATGTTCCAATTGCCGCGTATCCTTTCAGCAAAATTATTTTAGCGCATAGCTTATGTACGATGAGTAATATGAACTCCTTAACTCCGCGGCTTATCTTGCATACTCGTAGCGTCAAAAGCTTACAAACGGAAAGATAAACCTCATAGTTAGAATTGGAAAGCTGTAATCCGTACCTCTTGTATTTGTGTTCAATGTTTTTGCATGGATAGGGTTGCTCAAGCAAATCCGACGCCGTAAAAAAAACTTGGAAAATTGGCGCCCGCACATTGAATGCTCAAATTTTCACCGAATGTGGCACTGAGCAGATCAGTTTTATCGATTTAAATTTCAAGGCGTAGTTGTCTCTTTCGCAGACGACCGAGTTAGCAATGCGATTAACTTGTGGCGCCATCTCCCGATAGGCGTAGCGAGCACGCGACGCATTCTGTTGTCTGCTCGCTGTGCCTATCGGAAACTCGGTCGTCGGAGAACGCGTTCGACGTTAACTCTTGTAAGTTTTCTGATCTCACTTTCTTTTTTTACATGAGAACTACTGCTTGAAATTTTACACTGGTAAAACTGACCTGCTCAATGCACATTCGGTGAAAGTTTGAGCTTTCAATGTGCAGGCGCCGTTTTTTTTTCGGTTAGTTTTACAGCGCTGGACCCGCTTGAGCCACCCTGTATATATAGTAAGCTCGAGTTTCACGGACCGGTTGTAACCATTCTAAGAGAGGACTGAATGTCCTGCAATATACGTGAGTGTTGCTCACCTGTTCCGCTTTTAAATGTCATAATTGAAGGTTTTACGTGCCAAAAACCAACGAAGGGCATCTGGCACGCCCCAGCGGAGGACTGACGATTAATGGAGATCGTTTCACGTACAACTGAAAGCTCGATTACACGACGCCTTATCCGCAACAAGCCTCCATCAGATTGCGGGCACCTCGGGCGGAATCCGAACCCGCCACCTGAGGATGCTTATGCCAGCGCCTTGCTTCGAAGTCACCGAGGTCTGTCCCGCTTCGGTGTTTAACTCCACTGTTTCTAACAACCTGAATTTCACCGGTACCCTCCGTTTCGTCACAGTACTAGGAGTTTATAAGAGCCCTTACAATGGGGTATCCGTGAAGGGCTCTGAGCGGCTCCTTCCGTTCCTGGAACTTCTCGAAGAAGTCCATGTCTTCTTCGGTCAGGGCTTTCCCCGGCACGACGACAGGCGTTGCTGCCAGCCAGGTACACCTTCGCGAGATAGCGAGATGCCTGATATGCTTTCCGCCGAGACGGACACAAACGCTGCATTTCCACATCTCCCTATTTGTTTTTTGTCCTTTCCACGTTAGGAGCCGGCTTAGGAAAAAAGCCTGTAAAGCCGGTAAAGCCTTTGATATATACCGCCCAAACACCCCGCATGTCAAATGGGAAGCATTGCGCTTCCTCGTGATCGCTTACGACGACAGAATACGCTGACGCCATTTATCGAACACTTGCGATTGGCTTTATTTTTAAACTTCTTTTGCGAATCGCACTTTCCCCATGGGCTCGAAAAACTTTTGACAATGTGATTCACTTTCAAAGATTTACGTCCATTTGATTCCACAAATGATGCAACAACCTTCGCTCCAGTTGCGTGCAGTTCCAGGATCTACATTCCTATACTTCGCTTCAGCTTAGTCCAGACGCAGGCGATGCTACAAGCGCGAGCTCCGGGCTTTCTGCATCCCTGCCAAGCACGCGCGCTCGTGCAATGCAAGCACTGTTCAGGGCCACACGCTCGCGCTCGTAGCATCGGCTGCGTCTGGACCCAAGCTGAAACGAAGTATAGATAGCACCAGCGTGCCAGTGTCTTGCCTAGACAGCGTTGATCTAGGAGAGGAAGCAACTCAAAACACGGGGGAGCGTTTTTAATTTAATCGCAGACGCTTTCTGCGCAGATTGGTCGCAGGTTCGCTTGCGCAGAGTTGTTGCGAGGTGAAGAGGAAAGCAGGCGGAATTGGCTTAGAAGGGTGTAAAGAATCACATTAGTCTTTTTAGACTTTGGCTAGGGGGCGCAAGCTACCGCCCATTACAAAGGTTATATAGCCAGTAAAGCCCATCCAGGAGGTGATGCTTGCAGACGCCATGCAGGCGCTTTCGTCTCCTTCTCGCAGCTTGTATTACAAAAGCGGCCTTAAAACACGTGACCTTGATCGATCGTTCGGAAACACACTGTAATCTAGGAACACTCGTCGTCTCTCGTAGTAAGGGAGCACAAGACTGCGCAACGCACTCAATTGCATCCAAACGCATCAAACTTTAACCTTAATGTGCGCTAACCTGTCCACGACGGGAAGACAATTTCACATGTTCACGTGACCTATGGGTGGAGTACCGTTAAATTCAGCGAGACGTTATCCCGATTAAATTACCTGAACGAACTAGTTCGCTAAGTTTAGCTGACGACTGCAAGGAAAGACGACGCTACACAAATCTTAACTTAGTTTTTGTTAATGTATTCTGCGTTAAGACAGTGTCATTTTTAGGACAAGCTCCTGTTCCTTTCCCTTTTCAGATTCGCGCTGACTTATTACACATGCACGAATCTAAAAATTCGACATGTGTGACTTTTTTTCGTAATACAGTGCGCGAATGGCATTCGTTAGAACATATTGAAATATCGAGTGCAGAAAATAATTTCATTACATTCTAATATTAAAATATGATCTAAAAAATGTACAGACCGCGCCAACTGCTTTACTCCTTGTAGCAGCTAAGGTGGCATCTGCAGCTGTCAAGGATTTCGATCACGCTTAACACAAATTTACAAAAACATTTAAAGCAAGAAGCTATCTTTTATCGGTCCGCAGCTTAGCAAGCTCTCAGCAGGCTGAGGGGAAGAAAAAAAGAAAAGTGGAAAAAGCCGCAAGGCAAAAAGCGGACACCTCTGGAGCGGGCATGGAGATCTGAGACAAACTAGAAAAGGTGGCATGTTTTCTGAGTTATTGTTTTTCTTCGCAGCTATATTACTTTAAATTATAAATATTGTTCTAGCTTGAACTAGGAACTCTTACAGAGTGCACTGAGAAAAAAGCAAAGCATGCATGGAGAATCACTTTTCTTAAATTAACCAAGAATACCTAGAATAGATCCACCCTTGTTTTCTCAAGAACACTGTGACAAATTATCGAATGGCATCCCTTTGCCTTGATGATGCTTACAATTTATGCGACATTCGTTCGACATTTTTTTTTTTTTTCAATCATGGCTGGGAGAGAGGCTTTGAGCTACCAATTTGATGCAGCTTTGGACCAAGCCGGAAGCCTAATTATCGGGGGCGATTTAGTCTCGCACTAACAGGACTGCACAGTGGACTCGGCAAAAAGAAACAAGTCGATCGGCTCTTGCCCACACCAGAAGTGGCACCATTCATGTGCGCAGAAACCTTATTCGCGTTCAGGGAAGCGTCTGAACAGGCACCAAAGGCAGGCACGATCCAGGGGGAGGCCCATGCCCCCCCCCCCTTGAAATCTTCAATTTTGCTGGGACCTCCCTCTCCCCCCTCCTCCTCATACTGCATTTTGTCATGCGGCGGCCCCCCCCCCCCCCCCCCCCCGAAACAAAATCCTGGCTACGTGCCTGACCAAAGGCATTTCCACCGCAAAGGGGTGACGTCAGAGTCGCCTATTGGTGTAGTGCGGGGCGCAAGTCCGTCTGCTTTTGCAGTCGTTGTGGTGACATCAGAATGCTAGCCTGATTGGCTCTGATTGAGAGATA
>JAZHYW010020362.1:0-39569 GCA_037355805.1 Ixodes ricinus
AGAGAGTTGCCGGAAGTTACGCAACTACGCCCCACCGTTTTTTTTTAAATTTTTTATTCGTTTTTTTGGCTGTGCTTCGACAACGCAGAAATATCCCAAGGAAATCCCAAGTACTTTAAACGACTTGATTTTCGCGAATCTGGCCAAAGCTGAAATTTTGAAATTATTCGCGGGTTCTAATTTTCGCGAATCGAGTGTAGCTTCTGTAGCGTTCACATATTGCCTGAATTGTTCGCGGGACGTATTTTTCGCGAATCGTAGGCGATTCGCGAAATTCGCGAAAATTAGGTTTTCGCGAAAATTTAGTCGTTTACAGTATATCTTTGCGGGACGTTAGTGACATCCCTGGGACGTTCCGGACAACTTCCAAAAAGTTCCTAACAGCAATCCAAGTTAAACTCTAAAAAAAAACAAAAAAACAGAAGAGTTTTAAAAAAAAAAAATTTTACTGGACAATGCTGGGACCAAAATGGTATCTTATTGAGACAACAGATTTCACAGAAATGTGTCGTAATTGAGGAGAGAGGTTGTTGAATCAGTGTAATGATTTATTATCAATAAATTGTAAAACCCACTGGGAACGGTAAAACCCACTAAGTTGTAAAACCCACTGGAAAGCTTTCTTATTTCTTGCATCAGGTTTCTTCATCAAACCTTTGTTGAGCGCGGGCAAGCCATTTCACAGTATCTCTTTCAACTTCACTGAGTGTTCCCTCGTCTTTGGCTCCCTTGTTCTCAGTCAGGGGAGCTGCAAACAATAGCAGAAAACAGTGTTAAATAAAAACTGCGTGAGCAGTAGTTATTATGGGCCGAATCTGCCAAAGTTTGGCACGCTCAGTGGGTGTTTTGCAATGTGAAGAACCAATAACTTTTAACGTGCGGAATGTATTATAACGGAATCCCTAATTCCAGAAATCTGTACATTAGTGCACTTACACATCCGTGCATACAGTAGCGTCCAAAGTCCAGTGATGAATGGAATGCATTATAAGTAGGGTTCTGTGTTTTGTATGTTTATTTTTCATCAAATTAGGGGGAGTGTTTTTTTTTTCAGTGTTTATTTTTGTTTCCTGAATTCGGATGTAGGAAAAAATGTCCCCGGAAAAGATGTCCCCGGAAAAAAAGTCCCTGGACAAAATGTCCCGGAAAAAAAGGCCCCAGGTGGGAAGTAGGAAAAAATGTCCCCAAAGGATTCTCTATCTCTGGGTCTCCCTGATCCTCATGGCCTTCGGGCGGTCCGGTCCTATGTCCTTGGGAAAAAAGGTACCCTGTGGCAAGTAGGAAAAAGCGGCCCCAACGAATAAGGAAATATACGTTTCCCCGAAGTACACATCGCGACACTGTTAGCCCGAACACGACATTGGCGGATTTTCATATTTCGCTTAGAAAGAGTATTAGTGGGAACGAAATTTTACCGTCTGCATTATAGCCCCAAATTAGTACTTTCAGTACATGCGATAACTTTGATGACAACCTTTCGTTTCAATGCAAAAAAGAAAAAAAAATGAACTAGTGATTGCTTGTTTGTGCTAACAGTTTCGCGCTTTTTACCTATTTGGTAATGGCACTCAAGTACCTCTCAAATTTCCCCAAACACAATATTTTGGTTTTGGCTAGCAGTGTTATAAATGTTAATTTCACAATTAAAAACAAACAAAAAAAACGCAATAATTTGGTTTTGGCAAGCACAATATTTTGATTTCCAAAATACCCCACAATAGATTACTTCAGTTGCTTTGTGTGACTTCCAGTCTCTCTTTCTACCTCTAGGTGATCAGGTCATTTGTGATCGGATTATGACAGGACCGCCCCAAGGCCACGAGAATCAGGAAAACCCAGCGATCGAGAACCATTTGGGGACATTTTTTCCTACTTTCCACCTGGGGCCTTTTTTTCCGGGGACATTTTGTCCGGGGACTTTTTTCCGGAGACATTTTTTCCGGGGACGTTTTTCCCGGGGTCATTTCTTCCGGAACCGCCTAAATTCAGTGTTTTTCGGTGTTGATATTTGGTGTCGACCAGAAGTCGGGGTTCAACGGGGCTTATACCGCAAGAGCGAATGCTTATCTACGGTGTTACTCGAAAACACAACTCTATATGCACTAAATAGCTCATATCGAAACAAAGTTTAGAAGATGCGGCCTCGTGGACAGTTCAGTGCGGTGTGTGTTTGGGGTCAATACAAATAGAACTGCCGATAGTTTCGATGCTGTGAAACTGGGTTTTTTCTTATTTAAGGAGCGGCTTCAAATCGCTGTTCTTTAGTTTTCACCAATTATGAGACGAACCCTCCGAGGGTTACTTTTCTGTGTTTATCGGTATATACCGAAAACATGAAACCCTAATTATAGGACACTGGACATAAAAGTTGCTGCAATTTGTTTTTATAGTTGCGCAGTCAGTACATGCATAACAGAATAAAATTTAAGTATAACATTCCACGTCACTGTTCTTACAAAACCAGAAGCTTATTATTTCAGGCTAAGCACTTACCACACAACACTTTGCAGAACTCAAGTTTGCAGAACTTCTTCCTCCCTTTCGCTCAATACCAGCTAAAGTCCACCGCGACGTCAGGAGACAGGTTGTACACCGTTAGCAAAAATACACGTCCAAGCGTGTAAACCGTTGTCCCATAGCGGACACGTCGAAACGTGTTCGTTTTACACGCAGCCATCTGCGTTATTCGTTTACACATGAGGTGCCGTGTAAACATAACACGATACACCGTGTCTGCCTTCCACGAAACAGGGCATAGCGTGTTTATTATAAAACATGGCGGCCAGCAGCCGAGAACAGGCGAAGCGGTGAGAGCCCACAGGACACGCTTGCTCTCGTTCGATGTCTTTTATGCGCAGTAAATACAGTCTCCAATCGCTAGTATCATGTCTAGTAGAGCAAGGACGAGGTGATTAACGAAGAACGGCTACGGAGGACGGCGCCGCCCCGCTGGTACCCACCGTAGCCCCGGCCTCGCTCACCTTTACGCTCCGATATCCTGCGCAACTTCCATATGCCTACTCTGTCGTCGGCTTTTAAGCGGACGAAACTTGCATAAACTTCATCGCTGCGTTAGACCAGCCGACGTCGCTACGTGCGAAAGTACGTGCGTCAGCGGCGACGGTAGCTGCGACGGGATTGCTAGACAGATAGAGGGACAAATAAAAAAAAAATTGGTTTGCTCTTTATGTTTATACAGCCTTGATGGGGAGATGCGCCTCAACGGGTCATCGGTCTCTTAGCTGTAGATGAAATTTAGCCAGTGCGGTACAACCGCTAACCTGGGGTTTTTAACGTGCATCACGCAGTAGTGATCACACGAACGCGTGCCGGTACGAAACTCATCCAGATCGAAACGGGCGGGGACGGCGGGGATCGAACCCAGGAGGTTCCCGGCGCAAGCTTTCGCTCCACGCTCCGAGCTGAGACGCGTTAGCCCACTCGGCCGCTTCCTCCCTCGGGATGAACCGGCGCTTGCCCAGGGCCGTTATATGTAGAGAGTTTGGCCATTTCCTGGGAAGTATACACCTTTCCAAAAAACGCCCTAGGCCGCCGCCATGTTGCTGATGTTGATGCGCTGCGTGCGACTCGCGCGCCCTCTATCAGCTAGAAATTTTCTGCCACTCTCTTGGAGCTGTGAAGACCCGCTCAGCGCGGTTCTCTACCTGTGTTTTTGCGGTTTTGCATTCGACGCTTTCTCGCCCCTCTTGAAAGTTTCCACTTAATTTTTTTTATGCGTGCTGCATACCCTTTCTGTGTTATCTTCCATTGTGCGAAATATGGCTGGTAAGTGCCTGCCATTCAAGCTTTTCTGCTTAACATTCACGGGAAACGAAGAAGGTGAAGAGCGTCAACGACCCTCGACGCGATTTTGCGAACATTGTTCTCCCTCCCAGAGATAATCCGCGTAGAATCTCAGTCATCTCCAAAAATAGTTGTCCGGGTTGGAGTGGGAAACGGGTCAGTCGCAGTACGATCATTTGACTTGGTGCTGTTGCGAAAAAGGAAGCTTCCACGTAAACGCGTCCCAAAACGAAGTCATCTTGGATTCCGTCCGATCGTCAAAGATGTGACTGTTGTCGACTGTGACCGTGTTATTTGAGATCTTTCTCGAATAAATTTTTTCGGATAACGCTTGCATCGTGTGGTACGTACAATATATTGTTCGAATGTTAACACTTTCTAAATTGTATGTCTGTGTCCTGTTCATCGCTAAACACGTTATTTGTGAGCGTGACAAATGCATGCCTTTCGGCTCTCTTCTGTTGTAATTTATTTTTGACAACTAAGCGCTTTGTCGCTTGTCAATCGGCGAATCGCGCGGAGCCGTCAAAACTCATCGTAAAAAAACACAAAAACTAGAACTATACATTCAAGTCGCATTCGTTCTGTCGCGCGCGTACGCAACAAAAATAGTAAATATATATATTTTTTCTTCTTTCAAATGTGTTACAATGCTTTCTGAATGACCTCGGGAAAATGCATGCGCCATGAAACACAAAATACAGCGGGAAAAGATGAGAATTTATCCGCCAGCAGTGTTTAAAACTGCGCCTACGCAGGCTGCGCCTATCGAAATCACAGCTCCACTCGGTTAAGGTGTATCCACACGACGGACCAAATTGCTCTTTTGGTCCGCGGGCCGCGCATCACGTGATCCTACGTCACCGGTTTTCGAGGTCCGCCGGCGGTCCGCGGCCCGCGCTTCTGAGAAATGCCAAGCGACTTTTCTCGCCCGGACCTTGGCGGCGGACCGCGGCATTTTTAGTATAATTGAAGAGCTAAGTCTGGCAACAAACTGGCTGTTGACCGCCAACTGTTGAAGACGAAGAAGACGAACCTTTTGTTGTGCGGAGAAAAGACTTGACTAGGCAGACCAAGATCTTTCCTGCACATCCAGGGCTTCATCCAGCATGCCCTTTTCGGTTCACTTAAGTCCTCCTCGTCCTCAATAGTCAACGCCAGGGCCACCGCGGCCAAATGTCTCTTTCGTTCAACCTCATCTTGGCTCCTTACAAATAGCCTCAAAGCAGCTCGCCGCATGCGTTTAATGGAGCTGTGAGGTCGAGGGTTGGACCGGCCCGTTCGCTCTGTCGTCTGCTCTTTTGGTCCGCCGTGAGGATGCTCATTGCAGCCGGGCGGCCCGCGGGCCGCGCATCACGTGATCAATCGGTCCGTGGCCCGGTCCGTCGTGTGGATACACCTTTAGGGTTAGCAGGGACGCCGGTGAGAGCCTAGCCTCAAACCCAGTGACTGGGCTCGAAAACGGTTTGCTGCCCCTGGGGTCGAGTCTTTTTTGGAAAGGTGTATAGGAGACAAATGCGGAGGCACTGCATTGGCCGAAAGCGGGTTGGGCGTGTCCCAGGGCGTCTTCAGAAATTCGAATGTGACCAACCAGAAGCCGGAAAAATTACCCTGGCGGTGGTCGCGAGAAACAAACCTGATGACTGCATCGAGTAACTCTCGATGACTGAAAATATGGTACACGTGATGTTTCAATCACGCTCATCCAAAATGATGGTGGAAGAGTGCGACAAGCGGAACGATCGACATAATCCGTACGCCAAGCGCCGAGGGCCGGGAATCTGCCGTCCGAGCGGTCACACTCTGTCCGAGCAAAACAGAGTTAAGCGGCGCACACGTGCACCCTATTTTCGACCACAAAGAGTTACTACACTTCACTCTTACGCGCTTAAAGACCGACCCGCAGAATTTTTTTCAACCAGGGAAAAAGTCCTCCTCACCACCCCTCCCATTTCCTCCTCTCCTCCGTTTATCTTGACGGCGGGGGACCTCTTTTGTCGCTGCATCTCGAGGCCGGATAAGCCAAACTAAGCGCATATTGGGCGATTTGCGGCGGGAGGCACAGCGACCTTGTGAGCCCTCTTTCCTCCGGCGATACCAGAGAAGCGCCCGGAACCGAACTCTCCCTTCGGCAGCGTTTCAGAGCCTCTCGGTCTCGTCCCTGAACATTTGTTTTGTTTTGCGGCAACCATATTCATGTGCTAGGCTGCTTGGCTACTCCGAGTATTCCAACGAGGAAATAAAACGTTTTTGCACAGACGCGCCAGTTTGATTTGTAACGTAAATGGCAATAGATATGATTTGCTTCATTTACGCACGAAAACGCGTTTGAACTTGAACTTTTCAGGCTGTACTGATTGATTTTCTTTTTCGGCCGATGTTTTTGTAATAAATTTGTTCTTTTTGGCATTGATTTTTTTTTTTGTCGCGCACACCGAACACGTGAGAATCTTTACATTGATAATTCCCCGTCAGTGAAAAGAGAACGGACGGCCGCGTGAGTGCACGAAGTTGCTGAGTAAGCGTGCAATACTGGAGGATCGTTGTTGTTTGAAATGAGTGCAAGATTGGTTGCTATTGGTATCAAGCACCTCGGAGCCGCCTTTGATGTGAACCTTGCTGCGTCACGTGCGTTACATTTCCGGTCTCGCTTTCTTTCTCTTGTGCTTGGTGGAACATCTCGTCGTTTTGCAGCCTTCAGCTACAGGTTTCCACGTACTGTAACCCTGCAGTAAGCGTACCGAAAGCCTTAGGCCGCACTCGTGCGAAGGTATCTTTTTTAGCAGTGAAGCTACTTGTGAGATAGAGCATAGACATGCTTCAGAGCATACTTCAAGAATGCTGTTGTATTTGTGTATTTTAGTTTTCTTGCAATTCGCTCGCAAGCGACTTCGCCTTCGTTGCGCGAAGGGCCGACGATCGCGGAACCACCGTGCTCTTTGGGCCTGGGTGCCGCTTCTCCAAGCATTTCCCAAAAACCATCCTTCTTCCGACCAAGGTCGCTACAAGTTTTTGAAACAAGCTTTTTCCGCTGTGACGCGCCACACCCCGTAATACGGGAACAACACTATGTTTCATTGTCCCCAACACCTTTTTTCATGTTGTCGAGCTTTCAAGTTTAGTTGGTGCAAAATAAACTAGCCTTTGTTATGTCTTGAGAACGAAAGGAAGCTCTAATGTGTCTGTTTCTCCCTTCGAATGTGATACCTCTAAACGATTAAAGAAGGTTATCCCACTCGGAACCGCTATACAGGAGCAAAGCGAGCTCCCGATCCCGATGTTATTCTGAAGAGACGATGTGCTCCAGATCTCAGTAATTCCTTTCTACCTACAGCACAGCCACAGTCAAAAACATAAGACAAGGGAAACGCGTCGAACATCCGAGCGCAGTGAAAAATGGCATGCTCATACTTTACACACGCCAACCAACGAGACAAAATAAACTCCTGCATGCGATTTCTTAGGGCGTCATCTGCTCGACCTCTGTCTAAAACGAGTGAGCATTGTGTCCGCAAGGCTCCCGTACTGAAACATTTTCTGGAGAGAAAGATAAGCCACAGTAGTACCTACAAAAGAAATAAAGTTGTGGGGACATTTATACAGCGTGTAGTTGGTCAGCCATTTAAAGTTGCGACGAGTCACTCGCTGTAGATGAGCAATTTAGCCAGTGCGGTACAGCCGCTAGCCTGGGGTCTTTAACGTGCACCACGCAGTAGTGATACACGACCGCACGCCGGTACAATGCTCATCCAGATCGAAACGGGCAGGGGTGGGGCTCGAACCCAGGATCCCTGGGTTCTGCAGCGCGAGCCTTACAAAACCGAATAAATCAACCAACGACCCAGCGTACCACATAACTGCAGTTTCATTTTTATTTCGACCGGCTCTGTTCAAGCGTCTTGCATATTCAGCCTGTCCTGGTTTTGTTGTTATTTTTGGTACCTATCGAAAAATTCCCACGAATTACATTTCCTGTTATGTAGAAGCTTAAAAGTTGTATTCCGACAAAAGGAAAGGTTCGCCTGCGTTATTTGAGACCTATAGGAAAAGGGAGCTAACACAGCGGGATGAACTTAGAACCCGGCACCACAGTGTGCGATCACGGCACGGATCTTACTGCGCCACGCTCGCAGACGTCCGATGTCATGCAGACCATATTAATTAACGCTGGACGCACCGTTCTGGGTACCGCTCATGTGGGGTTATCGCACAAAATGCGCCCAGGAGGTTTACTTGAACCTGCTACCGTAGATTGAGCTAGCTACACACGTAATCGATAGTCCCGGCAGTTTTATTCAGCGATTCGTTTTTACTGGAATTAGCTTATTAAAAATATAGAGAGAAAAGTTTGTCTCTCTTTTGAGATGTTCCATACTATTTCACAAAAGTTCAACCGCTTTTGTAATAATCTTGCTGTCTTATTTAGGCTCTTTTTCTGTACCAAGACAAAGTGAATGACTATGGTGAACCTATATCTGAAGTTCCTGTGATAACATTGCGCTCCTTCTTATATTATTTGAGGAAAACTAATTTTTCTATTGAAAGTTTTGACTAGTACTGCATTTGAAAATGGATGGCACAAGTTGTCGATGTCTGTGAAAGTCGGGAATGAACACTGGCTCAGGACACGTAGTACTCCGCTCCACAAAAGAGCTTGTGACAGCCGCAAAGCGCGTGACGCTGAATTGTCAGTTTGTCTAAAATGTAAAACGATGAACCCTTTAAAAACATGAAAGAACGTAAGGTATGTAGTAAATCCGGATGAAACTAGGATGGCAGGTGAGGGCGTGTCTTCAAAAGTGCATCCTTGAAGCATGATCTGAAGGCTGAGTTTACATGGACGTTCCATCTCACAAGTTGTTTCACTGCTGAAAAAGACACCCTTGTACGAGAACCCGCAAAAAAGAAACGCTTTCGAAGACCACCCACTTGTTGCCGTGTCTTATTTAGAACTAAAGTAGCTTATGACATGATTTCACTTCCCTTTTTGAGCCCTAAGTGCGGCGTAAAGCTTTCGGTACGCGTACTGCAGGGTTACAGTACGTGGAAACCTGTAGCTGAAGGCTGCAAAACGACGAGATGTTCCACCAAGCACAAGAGAAAGAAAGCGAGACCGGAAATGTAACGCACGTGACGCAGCAAGGTTCACATCAAAGGCGGCTCCGAGGTGCTTGATACCAATAGCAACCAATCTTGCACTCATTTCAAACAACAACGATCCTCCAGTATTGCACGCTTACTCAGCAACTTCGTGCACTCACGCGGCCGTCCGTTCTCTTTTCACTGACGGGGAATTATCAATGTAAAGATTCTCACGTGTTCGGTGTGCGCGACAAAAAAAAAAAATCAATGCCAAAAAGAACAAATTTATTACAAAAACATCGGCCGAAAAAAAAATCAATCAGTACAGCCTGAAAAGTTCAAGTTCAAACGCGTTTTTGTGCGTAAATGAAGCAAATCATATCTATTGCCATTTACGTTACAAATCAAACTGGCGCGGCTGTGCAAAAACGTTTTATTTCCTCGTTGGAATACTCGGAGTAGCCAAGCAGCCTAGCACATGAATATGGTTGCCGCAAAACAAAACAAATGTTCAGGGACGAGACCGAGAGGCTCTGAAACGCTGCCGAAGGGAGAGTTCGGTTCCGGGCGCTTCTCTGGTATCGCCGGAGGAAAGAGGGCTCACAAGGTCGCTGTGCCTCACGCCGCAAATCGCCCAATATGCGCTTAGTTTGGCTTATCCGGCCTCGAGATGCAGCGACAAAAGAGGTCCCCCGCCGTCAAGATAAACGGAGGAGAGGAGGAAATGGGAGGGGTGGTGAGGAGGACTTTTTCCCTGGTTGAAAAAAATTCTGCGGGTCGGTCTTTAATAAAACCATTTACGAACATAGACCTTTGATCAGAGCTGTTTCTCACTACCACCGCTAGGGGATTCTTTTGGCTTCTGGTTGGTCACGAGAGCATGCCAAGCCCTCTTTCCGAGTCTGACGCACGCCCTGGCTCTGCCCGCGCCTCCCATTGACCAAACTCTCTACATAGGCCTCTGAAACGCTGAACTTCAAGTAGATAAATGACTCGACCAAGCGAAATATTCGAATAAGGTAACGACTCGTGCCACCTAGGAGTAGGGACGCAACTGCTAGACAGACAAACGAATGCCGAACTTACGTGGACATATAACTCAAGTAAATATCTGAAACATGGAGGTACCTTGCGCCACCTAGTGAGATTTCTAGCAGCTTGTAAAAAAATAATTGTTTGTACTCTAGGAATCATCGCGCGTAGCAGTACACATACATCATACAGACATCAGAAGAACCACATATTATACAGCACCGACACAGACATATATACAATCACAATCACTACAACGACAATACTCCCGACACTTCCTATTCGACACGCTCATTTCCCCGCGAGGTATATAAGCTTGACGTGTGCGGGTGAGCTCTTTGGTCGCTGACCGTTACAGATTTATAGAAGAACACACAAAACACGGCGGAAAGGACAGCCGTGTGTAAAATCTGTTTGCACTTAAAACATGTGGAGGCAAAATCTATAATCTTAATCCGTTGCAAAAGATAACGATGTATTAACATTAAATATTAAACCGGTCATGAAAAAGTTCAATTATTTGTTATTTTCTTGCTTAGCCAGTGTTATGAGCAGTCCGGCTAGCTGGAATCAGATAGAAAAATAAGTTATTGGGGATTTTATCATTATGTATTCAATAATAAATGACAATGATCGTTGCGCAAAGCATTTTTATATATTCTTTTGAAGGACATCCGCCCAACACTTCACTTCCGCTAGTTGCAGTACGGGAGCAGACGTCTTCACTTTTGGGGCGTTTTGATGCAGTTTGTTGTCGTATGTCGTGTCAGTGTTGAGTGGAGCGGTGGGGCTCGGGAGTTTGTGACCGGTGTTATTCGTGATCACTGGTGTGGCGCTGATGCGTCTTTTTTACACCGCCACCGCCCCGAACTTTGAAGATTCACGGGCCCGTAACACAGCATTATGCTGAATCGCGAGCTCCTTCTCTTTTGACGTCGGTTTCCGGGTACCACTCTTGGATACTGCAAGCGCTTAAACAGTGCGCACCGTCTCGCCTACATCCCCGGTGACGTACTCGACCTGTCGAAACATATTGCTTCCGTCATTTTGGAGTACGCAAGGCAGTTATCTCGTTGCTCTGGTTTCGGTTATAAAAGCAAGGCAAAACGCTCGCAGTTCCCGCCCTCAGTACACGTTGGACATCTTCCACACTTTGACACCGGATAACTGGATGAACGAGGATTTACATTTACTTCAAAGGTCACTCTCGCCGCGTCCTCACCGTTGAGCAGCAGGAGCAGCTGGCGACAAGCCGCGGATGAAAGGCTTGAGCATCAACAGCCCAAGTGCACTCGGTGCCGATGCGGGCGATGCGGGTTTCTGTCAACCGGTAGGCTAGCACAAACCGTGACCGTTCCACCTCTTCGTCATGACACGGTGTTGCAGGAAGCAGTGTAAAATACAACTACACGGACCACCGAAGCAAACGCACTGTTATCGTAAATTTTGGCTTGTGATTGCGCCTTTGTAGATCATCTTATTCCTTTTGCTGGAGAGACGCAAACAACGGGCGTAACAAAATCGCTTGCATATTCCGCATACCTCGCAAAAGCATTTACCGTCACCTTGCGAAAAGCGCACCGTCCTGACCTCCCTGCCTTTTACCTGCTTTAGAGCAGTTTGTACCTGCTAGTAGGTATGCCATTGCCTACTGAAACTGAAACTTTAGAAACTAGGGGCAGTGCCAGAGAGAAAAAGAGACAAGTTGGGAAAGCTTGCTCGCTTTCTCCGACTTCTCAACTCTCAAGTGATTATACCATAATAAATGCACCAACGCCTCTTCCCAAAATAAAGGAAAAGCACTATGTTCACAACGTAAAAAATGGTCTCAGTTCATGCATCTGTGGGCAGGTAGGAAATCTTGCCCCAATTTATTCACACCGCATGATGTGCGCAACAAATTCACACGAGATATACAGGAAAATATCGGTGGTGACTTAAGTTTTCCTGAAATTCTGCATAACCGGTCGTTTGCAGGACCTAATCATCTACTCGAGCGGTGTGCGTCGCTGTGCAAACACGTCGCTGTGCAAACGCAGTCCAACACAAAGCATAAAAACGGCAGATTTAGGACAACAATCCGGAGTCCATTGTTCAATTAAAACGACGTAATTTTGTTGAAAACACCCGCAGCTTTTTACTCACGCTATCCGTCGGGATACTTCCACATTTTGAAACGGAACTAAGGAAGATTTACTTTTAAAGACGCTCGCCCCAGCTGGACTGGATCAGCTGACGACGACGGAACTGAACCCGTTAAACTCAACGCCACAACAACCAATTTGCGCTCCGGGTTAATGTGGCTTTCTACTTCCAAGCACCGCACCACACACCACGAACGTTTCAGCTCTACTCGCATCGCCGTGTTGCACCAAACAGAACGAGATCGCCGCACTCAACGCAGCGCTGTCGTGAACCTTGGCTTGTGGTCGCGCACTCGTGGATCCTGCGACTCCCTTCGCTTTCAAAGCACACACGACGATTACGAATGACACTTTCCGTCTTCCGGGAACATCACAGGGGCACTTCTCCGGTCACGTCCTCGCTACATGTGTTCGCAAACAGCGGAGCTTCTGGCTTCCCGTCGAAGCGAAACAACGTGCGTTGTTGCTGGTTTCCCGTCGAAGCAAAACAGCGTGCGTTGTTGCCAGATTTGCTCCGACCATACAAAAACAACGAAAGCAAACCGGCTCTCGCTTCCAGCGTACATCGGCGTTGCGCCGTGGCCAGATTTTTTCTGTCAGCTCTAACTTAAAGATGACCTACAGATGCAGCAACACTGGCCACCCCGGAGCGCCGTAAATTCTGAGGAGGTTGCATGGGAAGCGGCGGCACCTTCGCTTGCAGTTGAAGGGTTGAAGCCAAAACGAAACCAACTGCAATGTCACGTGTTCAGATCGAGGGCACGCTTTTTATATCCATTTTAACTGTTTATAAGGAGTAATTACACCCATAACTGTATTTGTGGTGTGTGAGGAACTATTATCAAGACCCCTAAAATAAATACAAACCTCGGCGACAACAGGGAAGCCGCATTGCCATCGACCAGAAAAAATGGCAGCGAGCACGGTAAGCGCCGAAAGCTCCTGGTTCGCCCCGTCCCCCGACATGCCGCAATTGCATTTGGTGCCTCTCTGTCTCCGAGACATGTTTCTTTCCGCGGCATTTGTCTTCACGGATCTTTCTAGGTGTGTCCCCAAGCATTCCGATGCTTCGATAGCCGGCAATGCTGCGTTCGTCGCCGGGGCTGATGCGTGTTTTCGAGGTCGGCTACACGGCTGTGCGTGTATAACCGAACCAAAACACGTTTTTTACAACCTCGCATGATTTTTGAACGAATTACTCATTACTCAACGTGTAAATTTATGGTAATTTGTGTAAATAGCGTGTTTTTCACCCCAAATATTCACTAAATACACGGGACTTGCTAACAGTGTACTTCAGGATTCTCCTCGTTTTTCGAGGCGTATTGTCTTCACCAATGGACCTTTTTCGAGAAGCGTTCTGCGCACGCGCGAGCGCCCGATGCCAAGCGGCGGAAATTGGCACCTAAAATCGAGGAAATTCGGAAGGAGGCTATATATCAGCGAGTAGCAAACGTAATTGCAGCATACATATAATTGTGTTACGCAAAAAAAGAAAGCGGACGGAAAGAATAACACGACGTTTAAGTGGACGCCACGGATGCCCCACTTGTGCGGCGCGTTGGGCACGCCCCGCTGCTCAGAGAACGAAGAAACTGGTAGCGTAGCTCCCATTATCGATTGGTAGCGCAGGTAGGTCCCTTCCTCGATTTGTAGTTCGTGCAGCCACCGCCTGGTGCCGTCGGTATATGAAAAGGTCCATTGCTCTCATCTGCCGCATCTATAGAAATGCCAAATATACAAAAAAAAAATCACTACTCTATATATTGCACCCTAATCTGCTCCAGATATAAGTGCAGGATTTTGCACTTAAACCATAAACAGCTTTGAGCTATTTGCCGCGGCCACCTCCGCAGTGGCTCTTCTCGCACACTATGATCGATTCCAGCTTAATACCATTAGAGATCAGTGAACCGACGGATATAGTACGGATTTCAGCAGTTTCTGGACACCTAAGCATTTTTTACAAGTCGTGAATGCGAAGCCATGATATGTCGTTCTTCCGGTCCCTTAGTTCGTGTGCAGTGTACTGGCGCCTACGCCAGTACACCGATACGCCGCGCTATCGTAAAGCGACCACAGACACCTGCCACGAGAGCGGCAGCCGAGAACGCGCTCTCGTGAAAAGGCCGCCAATGGCTACCAACAAGCCGTTTTGCTCAGCCAATGGGCAGCTCTTTCGCGTTCTTTTATGCGGTTACAGACGCCGCCGGCTCCGCTTCCTGGGATAGACAGAACCAGTAAAGCAGCTTCATAAAGGCACTGGTTTCATTAGGTATTCATTTTACGTATGCTTGTGTAAAACCGATTTCTTAATGCTGCAGGCGCACAGTTTCTGTGCACAGATGCCGTCAAAGAAATCGGCATTACATTTGGTACTGCAATGCAGTGATTTCAATAGCATTAATCAACCTCAGGTGAAACTTCAGCTAATCATGTTGGCAGTGGTGTAGGCAGAGAGAGGGGGGGTTAGGACCCCCCCCCCCTTCACGCGGCACGTCCCGCTGCCCGCATTGGGCCCGCTCGCTACCCTGCTCACGCAGTCGGTTTTGCACGGGGCACGGAGCAAAGGGGAGCGCTGTCTACCTCCAACTTATATGCTTTTGGGAGGAATGTTTGTGAGGTAGAAAACGCTCAAAGAAATAAAATAGTAAATATTTTTTTATTCATGTTTATTTGATGGGAGGCGCAACTTAATCTCAGATATGAAAAAACAAAAAAAAAGCCGGATATTTTGAAACATTTGTGGGGTGAAGGATGGCAATTTCAAGGCAAAGTATAACGAACTATGCTCACTGAAGTACATGATTAAAGCAAACTTAAGTGGACATAATAAAGCGCACACATGTTGATAATATAAAACAATGTCAGTGATGTAAGGAAAATTAAATGAATTGTAAAAACAATGGCACAGTAAGCAACGGGTGGCGCTGCGCTCACGCGCACCTTGTGTACTGATCAGAATTACGTGCTTTTGACTAGAAATTACCGCGAATAATAAAGTAACGGACTAGTTATGTCAGAAAGAAATTTACAGGCTCTCTTGATCATTTCATTTACGCTAAGCGCCTACATTTTAAGATACAGCCGCCTGCGTTCACGTCGAAGAATATCCAGGATGTCCACCGCTTGAACTTCAATGTCGCGCTGAACATTGGAAAGCACTAGACCGAGCAGTCGCTCATTCGAAGTAGACGCTCTCAGGTATGTTTTCAACCGTCGTAATGAAGAGGACGAGCGCTCAGTTCCCGCCATTGTTACGGGTATAAGTCGCTAGGATCTTGAGGAGACGATTTGTCGTTTGGGAATAGTGCCTCCGGACAGAGGGCGATCGCCTGTAGCGCAGACGTGACGGGCATTTCATGTTTCTCCCTCTTTCATTGGACGCCTGCAATTTCTCTATTTTTGGCGAAGTTTTCCTCACTTCGTGAAATTTGCCTCGCCCGTCTCGATGGTCGTTCACGGATGCGACGAATTCCGTCTTGCTTTCTGCTTTGTATGTCGAGGTGGCATCCGATGCTAGACCATTTGCTGTCTTACCCAAGCATCAAGGAGAATGCAGGGATTGGTGTTCCACGCGCCGCACGTGCTGGCCTCAGCAGTGGTAACTTTTCCAAAGCAAAAACCTAAAACAAATGGCATCTTGCACGCGCGTTCGTCAATGCTTTCTTTTGGTTATTTACTTCGAATCTTTTATACAGGAAAGGCGTGCGCGTGTGGCGCGTGGAACACCAATCCCTGCATTCTCCTTGATGCTTGGGTAAGACAGCAAATGGTCTATTCGTTACTATAAGATTAATACTTTCTCTGCCCGGAGCATCAGAAACTACGAAGAGCCTCCATATTCTCACTACGCATAGGCGCAAGGGTATTCAAGTTCGTTTCCACGTTCGGCGTGTGGTTTGAGTGCTTTTGTGTGGTGTGTGATGTCATTTCTCCGACTGACGGAACGACGAGTTCCGACTGACGACTTCTCATCACCCCAAGAATATGCCGTTGCTGCCTATGGACCACACTGCAAGATAAAGCGGCCTAACAAAAATAAGACTCTCGTTCTTTCGACATCTTGTTCTGTAGCACGAATTTGTTAAACCTTTAATAGATAATAAATTTTGGTTTTGTGATTGTTCAGAATTACCCACGCCCTATATATGAACTCCAAGTGTTTGTGCGAGGACAGTTGCTCCAATATTTCAGCGTCGAGTTTTTTTTTGGCTGCTTAATTTCTTGTGACAGTATAGCCTGCCGGTAACAGTCAGGTGGCGCCAGTAGAGTGAGAGCCCAAGGTTATACCCTGCCTCGGTGTAACTTGGCAAAGGGTGAACAATAAGCCCCACATTGCGTGCCGACGGCTTCGATATTCGCTACTTATACGAGCGCAGCGCACACATATTGGAGCATGACTCAGCGAAAAGACTGATACGTTCTTCGCAGTAAAAGCGCACTCCGGTGATACATAGTCACGTTCCGATTGGCCCGCCAGGCCGCAGCTTCCGCCGTACCTGCATGTTATGCGATCACGGCTTCCTGGCCTACCCAGTATTTCTTGCTTCAGACACTAGGTTATAGCGGCGCCACCAGAGTAATAGCTCGCGTTTGAACAATGCAGCTGCCAGTCCCAGGCATACCCAATGTTTCTTGCTTCAGTCGCTAGATAGCGCCAAACCAAACAGCATTGCAGGTTTGAAATCCTAGCCGCAGCGATAAAAATGTAAAATAATAATCTCAAGCGCAGGCTCTTGTGAAGAGGGGGCTGCGCATAAAACAAGGTGTTTGCTCTTCACAGCATTCTTGGCATTGGTGTTGTTCTTGGAGCTTTGTGACTATGCCTTTCCGACGCACATGTGCGAATGTTTCTAAACAAAAAAACGGAGTCTCGCAAAAAGCGGAGCCCTCCCTCCCCTCTTTTTACCGTGTCATTGCGACAGCATAAACAAACATGGCGGCGTCCATGGAACAGAGCAGACACTGGTCTATAGCTATTCTTGTGTTTTGTCTGGGTTCACGCTGTGAGGTGGGCCGCAACTACGACGACAGTAGAACGCTGAGCCGCCACGCCCGTATTCCTGTAAATGAAGCCTGCTCCGTTTTCAAAAATGGCAATGCAGCTTGAGCCTTTTTATCTGCCTCGCTAATCTTTGCGTGAGCGTCCGTACCGCCGAGCTCACCCTGCTTCGTCGTTGGGGGAGGGGGGATTCATGCCACTGAACCCCCCCCCCCCCCCCCCGAAATAAAATCCTGGCTACGCCACCCCATGTTGGTTTTCAAGACAATGAAAAACTATTTACCAAACAGTTGCTGGCTTGAGACCGTGGGCGCCACTTGAGGTCTCTCTTCTGCACTGAGGTAATCTAAAATAAAAAATAAAAAAGAGTTGCGGGGCCAACAAATTAGTATTCTAAATATGCTTGTGAGTGCTTTCTGTCATGTCTTACCCCGATCGTTCTCGCGTGAGGTTGAAGGTACACTGTGATGTTGCCATGAGGTACCGGACACTCTTCCATGGCCTAATGATAAAAAAGCATTAGGCAGTATCAGAAACCAATGTCAAGAACAAGTGTATGTACATCTACTACCTTGAAAGTCGTAAAACCTAAAATTGAGCCCCGAAATATTTCTTGTGCAATGAAATTGTCATTCACAATATTTGCGGGAAACCCAAAGCTCGTTTTTTGTACAGCAAACATGAACGACATTGCAGCGAGATTAAATTCTGCAAGAACGTAGTCCTAACGGTTGAACCAAGTTAACAAAGTTTCAAAATGCGCCATCAAAAAAAAAAAAAGTAATGAGCAATTATTAAAATTTTAAATTGGAAAATAAGTATCGCTCGTGATAGCGCCTTCTATTCATCGCAATGTATTCAAGAGCTCCGTCTGCTGCCGTTTTTTTGAAAATTTGCATTAATTGCTCATAACTCTTTGATGACACAACGTTCTGACCCCTTGGAATATTGCTCCAAAGAACTAGAGATGCGTTCTGCCAGTGTTTGAGCCCACAGTGATGTCTAATTAATTTTTGCGGTTCAGTTGCCTCGCAAGCTCTGTTTACTTAAAAAACTCCTCAGTCGGCTCGCGGGTATACTAGGATATCAACCCAGTAAGATACATCATGATGAGCATTACTACGCTTCAGAACCACTAAAGCAGCTTCACAAATTCTTTGCAGGCACGCAGTTTCTGCGCACAGACGCGGTCAAATACATTGGCTTTACATTTGGGGCTGCAATGCAATAATTTCAGCAACATTAAGCAATATCAAGTGAAATGTGAGCTAATCATCTTGGTTTTCTGAACAGTGAATAACTAATTACCAAGCAGTCGCTGGCTTCAGAAAAGGGGGCAAGATGAGGCCTTTTCACTGCACCGAGGTGGCCTAAAATAAACCAAAAGTTGTTGGGTCAGCAAATTAATATCCTTAATGTACTTGCAAGAGTCTTTTGCCATGTCTTACCCCGATCGTTCTCACACAAGGTTGAAGGTTAACTTTGATGTTGCTGTTGTAAACTGAAAAGGAGGAACCTACAAAATAAAAGTAGAAGAGGAGCAGAGCCCGCGTGGGCTTGCGGGAAGCAAAGATGAGCTCACATGCCGAAGACGGCGGTAGCCGGCGGTAGACGGTGGAGCCCGGGACCAGCGCCGGAAAGAAAGGACGTCTGAGTCCGTTGAAAGTTAAAGCCGCACTGTTTGCTGAAAGGGCCGCGAGCACGGGGCAGCCACCCTGGGGGCGAGGGTGGACGTGATGACGAGTGGTGCCATAGGGGTACTGTAGAGTCCACCAAACAAAAAATGAAATACTACAGTTGACGTGAGGTTCCGGATCTTCTTCCATGGCCTACTGGTATAAAAAGCATTAGGCAGTCTCGGAAACCAACGCCGAGAACAAGAGTACTGACATCTACTTTGCGAACCGTCAAGCCTGAAGCTGAGTTCCGAAATCTTTCTTGTTCAAAGGAAGTGTCGTTCACATTAAGCCTCAATAAACCGCATCCGGGTTGCTTGTGGGCATTGACTAGGATTCCAACCAAGTAAGACACATCACCGTGTGCCATACTGCGCTTCAGAACCAGTGAGGCAGCTTCGTAAAGGCACCTCTGTTTGATTATTCATAACACCTATGTGTAAACCCGATTTTTTGACGCTCTGCATATACACAGTTTCTGCGCGCAGACGCAGTCAAAAATATTGAGATTACATTTGGTACTGCGATGCAATAACTTCAACAACATTTATCAATCCCCTAAGAGGAACGTGTGCTAATCATCTTGGTTTTCTGACAAAATTATTAACTAACTACCAAGCAGTTACTGGCTTGAACGAAAAATGGGGGCTACTTGAGAGCCCTCCACTGCATCGAGGTGATATAAAATAAAACAAACGTTGTTGGGTCGACAAGTTAATATCCTGAATGTACTTGTGTGCAAGTGCTTTGTGCCATGTCTTACCCCGATAATTCTCACGCGAGGTTGGAGGTTCATTGTGACGTTGCCATGAGGTTCCGTATCTTCTTCCTTGGCCCAATAATAATAATAATAATAATAATAATAATAAAAACGGCGGTCTCAGAAACCAGCGTGAAGAACAAGGGTACAGACACCTACTTTGAAAGCATTCAAACCTGAAGCTGAGGCATAGAATCTTTCTGTTGAGTACCTCCTTAATGGTGCTCGTGCTCAATGACAAGGTTTGCCTCTTTTAGTTTTCTGTTGCTGCCCTATTAGAGAAATAAAATATAATTAAGAGTCACGGGCTATTTTATTTGTTTATCTGCCTAAATGACTTGTATTCCTGCAACATCAAGTAAGCTCACATTTTCCGTGCTGATTACCAGTGAGGGAAATACATTCGCACAAATGCTTATATCACTAAGGTAATAAAGCTGGTAGGAAAACTTAGAAAGAAATTTCATAGAAGCCTCAGTAGCAGCGAATGTTTAGCTATGGCTTTGTCTCACCTTAAACATAAAAAAGTAAATTTGGGGGTTTACGTGCCGGATCACCGAAGGGCATCTAGCAGGCCACAGCGGAGGACTGAGGATTAATTTAGAGCACCAGAGGATTGTTTGACTGGCAACCCAAATCCGAATTACACAGCACCTTTCCATAATAAGCCTGTCATATTGTGGGCACCTCGGCAGGGATTCAAACCCGCCGACTGGGGATTCATAGGCCAGTGCTTTGCCTCACAGCCACCGAGGCGGCTCTCACCTTAACATGAACTAGCAACAAACACTGCAGGCACAACCAGACAGCTCTTTTGCAGCCGAGCCGCGATCAAAAGCAAGGACCTTATGTTTTCAGCCGTTGCAGTTCGTTAAGATGTTGAAAAAAGACTTAAAGTTTTTTTCTGTCAGAGCAGACAGATGCAGTTAAACATCTGTCAAATTAGGTGATATGTAGGAAACTCAAATTAAAAAAAGTTATTAACTATGGCCGAGCCTGATATTCGTAGCAATAAGACACGGGATTTGGGTGCAGCCCCGATATTGATCAGTAGCATGAATGGAGTGAAGTGTCATGAGGTTTTGCCTTCATACTTATGCGTAGGACACTTTGGAGCAGGATGGTTCAGAAGTTTCTTGAAGCGGGAGCTATGCGAGTCTGCATATGCAAGCAGCCTCAAATGACAGTGTTCATTCTTTTTCTTTCGTCATCGTCCTTATAGAAAGCTACCTCTTTGAGATAGTTCAACAGTGGATTTCCGTCTAAACATACTTGAGCCAAAATATTCATTGACAATTTGTAAAACCAGTTAAAGCTCAATTGGGACTACGAGTTCGGCTAGTTGATTTTGATTCTTGGTTCAACATGGGAATAAACAGCCTTTCCTCGCGCATCTGCCGTTTCTTTGTCTTTAAGTAAAATACTTTTTTTCCCTGTTTACTCCGGCGTTGAACAATGAGTCAAAGCTCACCACAGGTATGAGAGGCATTTTGGGAATTGAAGTCGAGCAACATTCTTTTTCTTATGGAATGTGGTAGAATATACAGGAGAGCCGTGAAAATAGAGAGCAGAGAACATGCATTTTCTTACAATCCCTTTCGTGTTTTGTATTAACTTGTCAGATCTGTGCAAATTCCTGCTGCAGGGCTATTGCCAAATGGGTGAGCAACGTTTGGCCAATCCGCTACTTTTGTGAACTTCCGGTTCCTCCCCATACGACATTCAAGACCAGTTATCTTGTCGGGTATTAACTCGGGCACATGTGGGATCATAAAAGCTTCAGATTCGTGCCATGTTCACACTTGCATCCTATCATGGTTGTCTTCCATCTGCAAATCAACATTTCTCAACAAACTGCAAGTGAAGTAAACGCCAGTCACCCATTGTCTTGGAAAATGAGAGTGCATGTGCAGCATAGATTATCTTTATCGATTTGGCAGAGTTTTTCCGAGTTTGGGATTCGACAGATTTCATAAAGCATGCTTAGATCCAGGTAGAGGATAGGCCCGCTGTACAGAAGTGTCAGAATTACCCCCTGTTTGATCTAGGCAGTGAAGTTTGACCCTAGCACTGGGTTAAGACTAAAATGCAAGCAAATTATGAACACTAGAGTGTTTATCAGCACGGCGGCTTCAACAAAATGTCAAATCATAGGTACTAACTAGTTCATGTATTTGAAATCATAATTTGTACATAGTTTAGAAGCTGAGGAAACATTTATGAGTGGTAGATTCCCTTTAAAATTAGTAACTGGAAGAAAACAGCGTCTGAGAGCGAGTTACCAGCCCTGCTGACTCGCTGTTACATTACATCCGGCTTGCGAAAGCCGTGTGTAATGTAGCACCACAGTGTAAGTTCAAATACATATTGTACCATAAGCCTAGCTGCGAACAACAAACCCCATTTCTGACACCATGTAAAGGTAGTGTGTTCTCGATCAGTGCCAGCAACAAGAACAACTTCTTTATTTTTGAGCACGCGCTCCTTTGGTCTCTCCGCGTGCACGCAGTGTTGCTCACTGATACTGAACGCCGGTGTGCTCAGATTGAAAAAGAAGCCTTGGCCATTCGCAACTTTCAGCGATGGTGGTACCGCGGTGTGAGAATCGCGCTTCCTAGCTCCTGGATGATTGGCCTCATAATAAATTGGCTTGCCTACACCTTCCTGGCATGAAAATATAACGTAAGGCTCTAATACTGCTTGCATAGCAAAACTAAAATTACTTACGCGTCGCAGACCCAGCCTCGTACCGCTGTTTTACGACGATCATCCAGATGACAGCCATTTTGATAGGCACCTGTGCGCCCCCTATAGGTCGTGAATGTTACGAATAGCCTTCGGTTGCGAAATGTTTCACGACTACTTACTGGGAAAACATATCGCCATCGAAACAGACCATCATCCGCTGTTGGCCTTTTCAAAAAAAGAAATAGGAGAAATGCCTCCTCGTCTCCAACGACTATTTTTACGACTACTGAAGTATGATTTCGAGTTGCAGTTTGTCCCCGGTAATAAGTTGGTGGTTTTATCGAGGATTCCATCAGATCCATCACAGGGAGAGGCCACGACGGATGTAGAAGTGCATGCGGTGGGCGTCTTATCTGAGGTAGTGGGCCAAGGCACACTAGCTCGCGTACAGGAGGCGACAGTCAGCGATCCCGCTCTTTAGCGAGTCGTCACCAGCCTCCAATCATCGAAGCCTGTAGAAGGTGAGCTGAAGCAGTTTACAACAGAACTTTGGGTGGTTAGCGGAGTACTGCTAAAAGGAAAGAAAGTAGTCATTCCAACAGCTATGCGAAGAGAGATGCTGAAACGACTACATCAAGGCCATCTGGGGCTGGGTAAATGCTTGTCCAAGGCCCGAAGATTGATGTATTGACCGGCAATGACCGCCGATATTACCGCTTTCATCGACAGATGTGAAACTTGCAAGAAGTTTGCCTACCGACAGCCAGAGGTCGGCATTTTAGGTCGCCCTCACTCACCCTCACCCTCACAGCCACACTCACCTAAGCCCCTCACTCACCCTCACCCTCACAGCTACACTCACCCTCAACCCCTCACTCACCCTCGCCCTCACACCTACACTCACCCTCAGCCCCTCACTCACCCTCACCCTCACAGTCACACTCACCTTCAGCCCTTCACTCACCCTCACTGAGCCTCACGGCCCTCACGCCCCTCACGCACTCATGGCCCTCACGCCACTCACCATCCTCACGCCCCTCACGCACTCATGGCCCTCACGCCACTCACCACCCTCACGCCCCTCACGCACTCATGGCCCTCACGCCACTCACCATCCTCACGCCCCTCACGCACTCATGGCCCTCACGCCACTCACCACCCTCACGCCCCTCACGCACTCATGGCCCTCACGCCACTCACCGCCCTCACACCCCTCACGCACTCATGGCCCTCACGCCACTCACCACTCTCACCATCCTCACGCACTCATGGCCCTCACGCCACTCACCACCCTCACGCCCCTCACCATCCTCACGCCCCTCACGCACTCATGGCCCTCACGCCACTCACCACCCTCACGCCCCTCACGCACTCATGGCCCTCACGCCACTCACCATCCTCACGCCCCTCACGCACTCATGGCCCTCACGCCACTCACCACCCTCACGCCCCTCGCGCACTCATGGCCCTCACGCCACTCACCGCCCTCACGCCCCTCACGCACTCATGGCCCTCACGCCACTCAACGCCCTCACGCCACTCACGCCACTCACCGCCCTCACGGCCCTCACGCCACTCACCGCCCTCACGCACCCATACCCCTCACGCACTCATGGCCCTCACACCCTTCACGCACTCACCGCCCTCACGGCCCTCACGCACTCATGGCCCTCACGCCACTCAGGCCCGCTTCAGACGGGGCAATTTCGCCCAGAAACTTGACGTCGCAACCCCAGCAACACGAGCCGCCCGCTTTCACACGCAGCAACCAACTGCTGCAATTTGCTATCATCATCATGAAATTTTATTTTTCTTGCACTATTTAGACAAACAATTGCGCGTTATAAACGTGTTTTTATGCATTTAAATCTCGTTGAGAATACTAATGCATCTTTCTGAAACAGTTTATTTCCAAAAACGATCAATTTCAAACCAGAACCAAGTCTTTTATTGTCATCATCACCGGCGCGAGGTATCACGTGAAAATATCGCGTCCCTGATTGGATGCAGCCGCTTCAAACGTCTTCGAATTGCTCCGGGATGCTCGCTTGTTTCGAGCCGGACCCGATCTCAACAATTCGTGTCGATTTAGGGAAAGCTAGGGAACAACCCGCCAGCAACACCAAAATTGCTGAGAAAGTTGCTTTGTGTGAAGGGGGCCTCACACACTGACCGCCCTCACGCCCCTCACGCGCTCATGGCACTCACACCCCTCACGCACTCAACGCCCTCACGGCCCTCACGCACTAATACCCCTAACGGCCCTCATGGCCCTCACGTCACTCACCGCCCTCACGCCCCTCACGCACTCATGGCCCTCACACCCCTCACGCACTCACCGCCCTCACGGCCCTCACGCACTCAGGCCCTCACACCCCTCACGCACTCACCGCCCTCACGCCCCTCACGCACTCATGGCCCTCACACCACCCCTCACGCACTCACCGCCCTCACTCACTCACGGTTCTCACAGCCCTCACTCACCCTCACTCTCATGAATTTTCCTGCTTCGGAAACCCACTGACCCTCACCTCACCTGTGAAGATGAGGGTGAGTGAGGGTGAGTGAGGGCCCTTATGAGTGAGGTTTGCCGAGGTATGCCGACAGCCAGACGAGCCTCTCTCTATCCGCACCGTTCCCAACCATCCCTGGTCCAGGGTAGCTGCAGATCTCTTCCAACACTCCGGTAAACACTACTTGGTTGTGTACGACGCCTATTTAAATTTCCCAGAAGTGGAACACCTTCGAGAAACCACGGCAATGGTGGTCATTGACAAGTTAGCTCGAATATTTTCCCGCTATAGTTTACTTCTCCATGTTTGCACGGATGGGGGCCCACAATTTTCCTCGAAAGAATTTAAGGATTTTGCTGCAAGTTATGATTTTCGGCATACTGTTTCAAGCCCAATATTTCCAAGGTCTAACGGTCTGGCGGAAAAGGTGTACAAGTTGTCAAGCGTCTACTACGCAAAACGGAGTGTGCCAAAGAAGACGTTTGGTTGGGCCTCCTCAACTACCGGGCAGCTCCCCTTGAAGATGGCCGCTCGCCCGCAGAACTACTGATGGGCCGAGAACTACGAACCCTACTTCCCGACTTGACCGCGTCTCCCGCATCTCCGGTCAGAAAGCACGTCCAGAACGAGACGAAAGGAAGGCAGCTAGCCCCTCTTCAACAGAAGACATCGTGCGGATCCTTAACAAAGGGCGATAGGAGCGTAAAGCACAAGTGCAAGGCTTGGTGGCCTCAAGGTCATACACGGTGCTTATCGAGGACGGCCGGATCCTCCACCGTAACCGACAGCATCTTCGAAAGACATCAACGACAGCGACTCAGAGGACGGCAACGACGATTGCTTGCAACCATCAAGAGATAGATCACAGCCCCCCTCACAGCCAGAACCTCCTCGAAACCACGCGTCGCCTCACCCACCAACCTTACCCGTCCTTGAGCAGGCGTCAGCAGGAGCAGGACGTCAGTCCAAGAGACCTAGAAGGCTACCACAACGCCTGGGCTACATACAAGGTTTCGAACAGGCAGAACTAATCTAAACGAGTACAACCCGCTCCACGCGTTGCTCGTGGTGGTTGTGTATAACTTTGTATTGTCTGTTTTCTACTTTTCCCTTTTTAAGTTATGCCTTCTTTGTTTTTTGTTCTTTTGTGCTTTGTTCCTTCAAAGAAAGGGGGATGTACTATACTTCGTTTCAGCTTAGGTCCAGACGCAGCCGATGCTACAAGCACGAGCGTGTGGCCCTGAACAGTGCCTGTACTGCACGAGCGCGCTTGCTTGGCAGGGACGCTGGAGCCTGGAGCTCGCGCTTGTAGCATCGGCTGCGTCTGGACCCAAGCTGAAACGAAGTATATATGCATGGGAGCAACATTGCGCGCACTCGAAGAGGCCAAAGGAGCGCGTGCTCCAAAATTAAGAAGTTGTTTTTGTTGCTGGCACTGATCGTGAACACACTACCTTTACACATACGTTCCAGTGCGACGGACGGTGGGGAAGGGAGGCGGGCGAATTTGGGGGCCTTGGGGGAATGCAGAGATCGTCACAGTGATAGTCTGCAACTTCAGCGTCGTTGTCAGAGTGAAAGCATACTCGTCGTTTTCTTTTCTTCTCTCGTCCAAGTTCACCCCCAATTGCCAAATTAAACGTCTCCTCAGCACTTGTTAGTTTTTCTCGTGATTTGTCGTAAATTCGTGAAAAGGAAGAATAGGTATGTGCAGCTACATACTATGCGAAGTAGCAGCATTTATCGAGCAGAAATGAGCCAATCAACTCACCATACTGCCCAAGTATGACGCAGGTGTACTTCGACCACTCCTTTCCAGGCCACTCGCCTTGAGTTACCAAGCTCTTTAACCTTTGAGGATTTCTTTTCCGTGGCCAAAAGCGGAAGCCACCACTTGTCCATGTAGTGTGTACAGTGGTCACACTGTCTCCATCTTTTGGGAAATGGACAACTGTGAAGTTCAGGTTACCTAGTGATATGGTCTGGCAACTTTGGGACTCATGCAAATCTTCTTTTTTTATGTTGTTCAGGCTGTCTCCATCTTGTGGAACGCCAAGCTGGCCGATCGAACGTATATGTTGTGTGTAACTGCTTTCTTTCTCTCTTCATTCTTTCTTTTCCCGATTGACGGGAGGTGGGCAGAAACTAAAGGCGTGATGCCTGACGAGGTCTCTGTCCCCTTTACAGTTCTAACACAGCAGTGTAGGGTACATAGATTTTTGAACACGAAAAATAGAGAGAAAAGAAGCAATAAAATCCTATACAACTCAGAAACAAAAAAGAGGATCAATCAATAGTTAGTACACGATAGTTTTTCAGCAAAGAATGATAAAATCATATTAGTCAGAAACATGTTTTAACAATTCAAAAGGGAAATATGGACATGATTTAATAAATACAAAATACACACATATCAGAACACAATATCACTGCCCACCAGAAGTGTCTTTAGTATTTTTTTTAAATTGTAGTAGATTGCAGTTAAAATCTATTAGATCTTCTATATTATTCAGAATGTTGGCGACTTGGAAGTTTGTTGTTTATTTCCCATAATTGGTACGTATTTTTGGAGGTCGTCTGATTCTGTGTGTTTGATAGGTTGTGTTTTCTGGCGGAATCGCGAAGAGTTTTTTCGTGTGTATTATTTGTAAAAATATAAAATAATAAAATTTATTTACTTTAAGTAGGCCGTATTTGCTGAATAGCGGTTCAGTAAGGAGATCTTGAGGCTTACCTTTATAATCTTCATATAGTCGTAGAATTTTTTTTCTAAGATGATTAATTTATTATAATTGCTTGCCGATGTCGTTCCCCAGACTAAAATGCAATAACACAGTTTAGAGGAAAAGATTGCGTAATATTTATTCTGTTTTACACAAGGGGGTATGAGATTTCTTATTTTATAAATACATCCAATGGCTCGGGATAGCTCAGAGCTCAGCTTATTTATGTGCGTGTTCCAACTTAACTCCCGATTGAACCACACACCAAGAAAGTTTTGTTCTGTAACCTCCTCTATAATTTCATTTTCGAAATATATTGTCACATGTGGTCGCACCGATTAATGGAAGTGAAAATTATATATATATATAAATATATATCTATCTATATATATATATATATATATATATATATATATATATATATGCATATGCTCGTTTATTTCCTCTTCGGAGACCACGTACGATGACGTGAAGTGCCCGTGTTGTATATATATATATATATATATATATATATATATATATATATATATATATATATATATATATATAGTATATACACCAACTCATGTTTACAAACAAACCGGAGCGCCCGGAGCGCCCCTAGCGGACGCCACCGGCGCCGCGCATGCGCGATGGGGGTGTGGGCAACAAGCGCGCCGTCGCCCATAAACAAACCATTGAAACGCGATGTTGTCGGCGTCAGTGTGAGTCCCCCTGCCCTTTTTCGCGTTCGAATTGTTGATTCTACGTCTTCCTGGCAATGTCCGATTAAGTGAGTGGCGTCAGCGAAATTAACGAGGCTCGTTACACCGCAAAACTTCGCGTGAATAATCTGACATGCGGCGATTCATTCCACGTGGACGCCGCAGAATGTACGCTAAAGCCTGATTCACATGATGAGAATTCGCTCGCAATTTTCAGTCGCGACGTCGCTCAGGCTGCAAAAGTGTGAACCGAAGCTGAGATGGTCGACGTCGATACTGAAAATCACAAGCAGAATCGAACCAACTGAATTAGGCATAACAAGTCGGTGATGGTCACTGGTAACAATGATCAACATCTCCTTGTATCTACTGTTTACGTCGAGCCTGCTTGCCAACCTTCAAACTTAAGTCTTTTGAGGCCTGCACTTACTTCTTATCGCAAGTACCGGGTCAACATTTGGTCTACGGGCCGATGTCGTCTAAAAGAGCAGACGACAAACAGAAACATTTGAAAGAGCAGACGACAGTTCGAACGATCAGACGGCCGTTCGAACTTCAAGACGCACTGAACGTAGTCCGCAGGTGGGCCGTACAACTTGACGGTTTTCCGGCGTTCATGTTGGAACAAAACAAATAAATCTGATGACCACAAGTATCCGTGAATTCAACCCAAAGTGCTTTCCGCCGAAGCAATTGTGGTCCGGCGGCGTCTGGTTTACCATTTTTAAGGCACATATCCACGTTCTCGGACGAACCGAGAACATGAAAACTGATCTTCAAACCTTTCTCGACTCTTTTCGTACAGCCCCAGTCGCGGCGGTTTGACGAAAAGGCATGTTTTCGTCAGGTTCCTTTCAAAACAACGCAGGAATACACGCCTCACATGGGGCCTTCCGCCCACAGCCCCAGACCGGAAGTGCGACCGACGCGCCACCACCGCGCCGTGACGTAACAGAGATGAGTTCGTGTATATATATATATAAATATACCGGGTGTTCATTTTAATTCGAACAGATTTATTTTAAAAAATCCGTAAAAGATGCACTGATACGGTTTGTGCAGGTGAGTTATACGGCCAGGGGTACATTATGTGGGTGGCTAATCGTTGCGATAAGTCGGCTAATTAATTAAAATTCGTTAATTAACCTTTTAATTAGTGGAAATAAACATATGGTTCCAATTGGAAACTTAGAGAGCGTCATCGAAAACCACTAAATCAACTCTTTTTAGAACGACTTGAAGCTCGTGGGAAACTCGGGGGCGCGCCAAAGTTACCACTTGTGAAGCAGGCGCAAAGCCAGCAGTGGCGGAACGCGGATGATTAGATCATTATCGCGTTCCGCAACTGTAGCTTTGCGCCTGCTTCACGAGTGGTAACTTTGGCGCGCTCCCGAGTTTCCCACGAGCTTCAAGTCGTTCTAAAAAGAGTTGATTTAGTGGTTTTCGATGACGCTCTCTAAGTTTCCAATTGGAATCATATGTTTATTTCCACTAATTAAAAGGTTAATTAACAAATTTTAATTAATTAGCCGACTTATCGCAACGATTAGCCACCCACATAATGTACCCCTGGCCGTATAACTCACCTGCACAAACCGTATCAGTGCATCTTTTACGGATTTTTTAAAATAAATCTGTTCGAATTAAAAATGAACACCCGTATGTATATATATATATATATATATATATATATATATATATATATATATATATATATATATATATATATATATATATATATATATATATATATATATATATATATATATATATATATATATTGTTAGGAAGGTGAAGACGACGACGGGGCAGTGGCGCGCACGACCATCTCGCGCCAGGCCCCACGTGCCGGCTCGGCCTCCATAAATCGTATGTGTGTTCTATCATCGTGTCCTGTCCTGTCCTTTCTGCCGCCGACAGCATCACCCTAACAGTATGGTGGAGGTGCGGAGCCATACTCATCTCCTTCATTGAACATCGGCGCCGCCATGATCCTGTGAACCCGCCTCGTTGAGGCAGTCATCCGCAGCAGCAGACCAAACACCAGCCCATGGCTCCGTCGTCCAGCCCCGCCCAGACGCCATGACAAGACGAATATCAGACGAAGCCGACCGACGATCCCCCGCCCCTATCCCCAGCCCCCGACGTTTTGACGCTTCTCAGAGACGTGAGTCCCCCAGCCCGGACCGTGCCGTCGTGTGGCTGGTGCAGAGGTCTGTGACGCTGCGGAAGAGGCCGAAATTCAACGTCTTCATCCTCACCCTCGCTGTCGGCAGCCGTCCTTTGTTCTTCTGTGTGTGTGGCTTTGTGTGCTTCATGTGTTCATTTATTCACCGGCCGGGTCGGCCGCTTCGTCGGAGGGAGTACTGTTAGGAAGGTGAAAACGACGACGGGGCAGTGGCGTGCACGACCATCTCGCGCCAGGCCCCACGTGCCGGCTCGGCCTCCATAAATCGTATGTGTGTTCTATCGCTGCCGACAGCATCACCCTAACAATATATATATATATATATATATATATATATATATATATATATATATATATATATATATATATATATATATATTTTTTTTTACTTTTAATTTATTATTTTGAAGCTACACTGATAGATTGTCCAGATAATTATTTGTCATAGATTCTAAGGCTCGCTTTAGAGGTTGAAGCAAAAAACGCGTTAGTGTCGTCTGCGTACATGACAAGCTCAGGAAATCTCAAAATATTTGTGATATCATTCATATAAAGAAGAAATAAGAGGCTGCCCAGAATTGACCCTTGTGGAACACCGTACTTTATTTTGAGTGTATTAGAAGAATTGTTGTTAATATAAACATGCTGTATGCGATTTTCAGGCAGTTTTTTTTTATCAAAGTCCAAGCAACCCCACGTATACCGTACCTTGAAGCTTAATTAGTAATATGTCATGTTCCATCGTATCGAAGGCCTTTTTTATATCTAGGAATAAGCCTAAAGTGTGTAATCTATTTTCAATGTTGTTTATAATTTTATCCTTTATTTCTACAAGTGCCAGCTCTGCGGATTTAGATTTTTGAAAGCCATATTGACATTTGTTTATTACATTGTGCCTGGAAAAAAATTGTCTAGTCTAGCAGTTATAACCCCTTCAAATATTTTTGAGAAAATTGGCAAAACTGAGATTTGTCTATAATTTTGTAGAAGGTGTTCCCTCGCCACCCTTGTAAATTGGAGAAACTCTTGCAATTTTCAGTTCGTTAGGAAATATTCCGGTTTCTAGAGTACGGTACGGCTTGATTATATGCGACAAGATATAAGATATTTGTTGGGAGACATATTTGACAGGCCTAGGCTTGAAGTCGTCTACGCCAGCTGCGGCATTATTTTTAATTTTATTCATAAGGCCTTCTACTTCTATGGCGCAGTTGGGAATAGCATTATCGTGTTTGATAAGGAAGTCATGGCCTCTGTAACACAGCATTGCGAAGAATCTCCGTGTTCTAGCGGTGAACCAACGTCAGAAAAATGCATATGCATTACATTCGCCATTTTCTGTCCACTCACGTTCCTAACGTCGATATCAACACTTTGCGTTCCTTGTACGCGTCGTTTCAGTAATTTCGTATAAGGTTTCCCATATCTTTCTTGGGTCATCGTATACCCTTGAAAATACATTTTGATAATATTCGGCTTTTGCATTTTTAAGATCGCGCTCAATTTATTTCTTGTTTTTAAAAAAAATTGATGAGAAGATTTTGGTTTTTACATTTAATACAATTATGGTACATCCTATCTTTTTTCTTAATACGCCTATATAAGTCATTTGTAATCCAAGGTTTTCGTACATTATTTTGACGCTTCTTTATTTGAATAGGCGGAAAAGCAATGTCATAGCAAAAAGCTTAAATTTGTTTGAAAAAAGTGGATACGCATGGTTGGGGTCACGTTCCAAAAGGACGTTCTCCCGGTTTGTTTGCTTGAGCAGAACGCAAAAAGGTTTCAGTTGATTCTTAATATATGCGTCGGTGGGAGTAAATATCGAGTTTCGGTGTATTTTTGCCACGAAAGAAAGATGTCAGACAGAAAACTGGTATGTGGTCGCTTGTATCTTGTGTAAATACGCCACATGTGGCTTCCCTAGCGTTGAGATTAGTTATACATATCTCTATTGAACTAGAAGTCTCTGAAGTCACTCGGGTGGGCAGTGTCACAGCGTTAGAACATCCCCAAGCAGATAAGAGAATATTCATTTCTATTACGTAACTACTATATTTTAGTAGGTCGATGTTTGTATCAGCCATAATTAAAAATGGTTTGAAGGTCGATCCAAGAAAAGATAAGTCTTCCAAAAATTAAGAAAAAAATCTTCCTTATCGAGTCTATAAATAGCAGCAATAATAACAGTTCCGGCATCTAAAACAAGGCCCTCAACGTTAGCCGTTATCACAGAGAAAGTTTCAACATCACACCAAGAAATATTTTGTTTTAAATAGATGGCAACACCCCCTCCTCTTTTATTTTCTCTGCCTAAACTGGCACATTTATAATCATTAAAGTAAGGTGGTTCAGCATGTTCGGGGATCCAGGTCTCAAAGAAAAGTAAGCGTAAAAACGCATGCTCAAAGATTAAAAAAAAATATTTACAGGTCGTCACGCTTGTTACTGATACTCCTGCTGTTAACGTGAATTGCAGAAAAACTACTCTCAAAGTTACGGAAAGTGAGTATAAATGATGAGTCGTCAAAATATCTACATTTTATTGGATATGTTTCATCCATTAAAAATATAATTTGTACTTGAAATAAGATCTACGGGAGACCGAGATTACCCTATCATTTTTCTACGTCATCAAGGTCAGCAATCCTGATAACAGGTGAGGTTTCATTTTTTTCGTGCGCATACCCTTCCTCCCGATGACCAAACAAATTTCCATCATACTACATGTTTTTGAGCGATCGCTGCTCCCACATTTTGTTTGTTTTGTCAAGTCAGGTGCTCATTCGCACACACGGGGGATGGCGCACCAGCAGCACCGACGTCTGAAGTCGTCATGCGCTTCTTTTTTACATTTTTGCATCAGCGAGTTTCTCTTGCCTCGTTGCACAAGACGTACAATAATGTTTTTTTTGTCAGTTTTGTGTGTAGGCACCCTGTGACAGATGTCAATGTCCACGTCGGTTATAGGCTCTCCTAGAATCTCTCCAATTTGCTTTACTAATGGTAATGGGATCGCCTACTTCTGGCGCTCCTTTGATTTCAAGGTTATTTGCCTTTTGGCATTGTTCTATTTCTTCCAACCTGCTAGTTAGTTTGCGGTTCTCAGTTTCTAAATTTTTGTTGCTTTTTGTCAGTGTTTGTACTTCCTCCGCAGTTCCTTAATGTCGTCAGCGACATTTTTCAGGTCATCGCATGAATTGCTGCAGTAGTTTACGCATTCCTTTAGTCCTCTTAGTTCGGTTCTTTTTTCCTTCGTAAGTCTTCAAGAGCTTTGGTGAAATCTTTTGCATCTTTAGTCATCTTGAGATGCGGAGACACAAACTGAACAGTTGAGACAGTCAACACAGTTCACAAAATTTGCTGCAAAACTGCTGACGGCTCAGTCCAATAAACCCTTCAAAACGTAACATAATGGCGACGAGGATGGGATCCTGCCCTGGACATGACGGGAACGACACCGAAGCACCAGGGGGACCGCCTTCAACGAGGACGGAGGGAAGTGGCAGCATGGCGTCCGGACTGATCGGGCAAGTCGAAGCGTTTGACGAGTCCGTGTCGGATTGGGAAACATACGACGAGAGGTTGACAGCGTTTTTTGTGGTGAACAACATTCGCCCCGAGAAAGAAGCTCACGCGTTTCTAAGCCTTATAGGACAAAAAACGTACGCACTGCTTAAGAGCCTAGTGTCTCCAACGCCTCCCGTGACGAAGATGCTGGCAGAACTGAAGCAAGCGTTGAACGAACATTTATCGCCGAAAGAATCGGTCATCGCGGAACGGACGACATTTCACAAGAGAATGCGAGGAGAGGGGGAGACCATTGCCGAATTCGTAGCGGAACTCAAGCGTCTGGCCCAAACGTGCAAGTTCGGAACGCACCTCGAGGAGACACTGAGGGACCGTTTTGTGTGTGGCTTGGTACGTGTGGACATTTAAAATTTCCTTTTTGCGGAAGATAAATCGCTGTCTTTCAAAAGAGCGGTAGAAAAGGCGTTGTCGTTGGAACAAGCGACAAGGAATGCAAGCAAGTGTCACTCCACCACGCAAGTCAAAAAACAGAAATAAAGAAGTTAGAAACCGACAAGTCGGCGGAAGACGGAACGCAATGCTATCGTTGTGGTTCGAATAAACACAAAGCTAACGAGTGCCCTCACAAAGAAACGGAAGTGTTTTCAGTGTCAGAGAACTGGACGCATTCAAAGAGTCTGCAAGTGAAGGAGGAACCAAGCCAGTGACCACAAGGTTAACAAGCCTGCTCCGCAGTCTTCGTACCTCGGAAGCCGACTGTGAAGAAGCGGAAATCTAAAACATCAAAGCTGCCAGTTCGCTGCCGCCGATTTTGTACAACGTGACCATCGAAGATCATATATTAGCGATGGAACTTGACACCGGAGCTGCTGTGTCTGTTATTTCAGGCAGACAGCGGAAAGAACCTTTTCCTGCAGTGTAGCTTGAAACTATGCCGCGAACCTTGCGGACGTACACAGGCGAGGCAATTCATTCTGTAGGTGTCATCACAGTCAAGATGAAACACAACAACCAACAGCAAATATTACCACTGTATGTCCTGAGTGAGCCAGGTACGCCTATGATCGGGCGCGAGTGGCTTCAACAAATCCGCTTGGAATGGTTGCAACTCAAGCTGCATGTGTTACGTGGAACAACAAAGGAAGATTACACCGCTCAAGAGTAGTTACAGACACTCCTACGCAAGTTCGACACACCTTTCTCTGTGAAGTTGGGCAAGATAATTGGTGAGGAAGTGAAGCTTACGATGCCGCTCCGGGGTTTCTGAAGTCAATGACAGTTCCGTATGCTCGCAAGCCAAAGTGTAGAAGAGGAGCTTAGGACCATGCAAAGAAAAGGTATAATTTCACTAGTGGCGACAAGTGACTTCGCTGCACCAGTGGTCCCTCGTCGTGAAACGGGATGGGTCTGTGAGACTTCGTGGTGACTACAAGGTCACTATAAACCCTTTTCTGGAGCCAGTACATTACCCCTTGCCAAAGATTGATGAACTGTTGGCGGAACTTGCGGGAGGACAGAAGTTCCCTAAAGTGGACAAGAGCCGTGCATACCAGCAGCTGTGCATGGAAGCGGATTCAAAGCAACTGCTCACGATAAACACTCACCGAGGGTTGTACGAAGTGCACGGCCTGCCTTTTGGAATTGTCATATAGACGCTTTACACACGCGCCGGATTACAGCCGCCATTGCCGAGCTTCGTTTGTCTTACCGAGATATCAAGCCACTGAAGAGGGCTTTGGCGAGCCTTCACAAGGAAAATGTTGGGGAGAAGGACACAGTCAAATCTAAGATGGCAGTAACCTGTACTGTTGAAGTAATGATGGCGCGAAGTGATAAAAAATGAGAGGAAACAAAACTGAAGGTCGGTTATGGCGGCGCCCATGCGCAGCTGCTGTAAAGCGTCTATAAGCGGGAAAGCATCTTGCGTTATATGGCACAAGCGCTGGCTGGCTGTGTTGACTGGCAGATGAGCGTGACTCGGGTAGCGCGGGACTGATGCGCGTGTACGGTTGCGATGCGCGCGTGTGCGGCTCGAGGTTTGGCAGTTGTTCGATAAAGGCTGCCGGCGTAGCTGGTGTTCTCTTGCGGCTCCTGTCTCTGGTCCTCTTGACTCGACTCGGTACACGACATGGTGGCAGCGGTGGAATGAAAGATCCTCTTCCGTCTCCGAGGACCTGAGAAGCGACAACAGGGTTGTCCAGCGTGACCTCACGGCCAGGCAGCGAACCAGCGGCCGAACTACGCCATGCCTAACGACGCAGACGGGTTCGGGTTCTTCGAACACCCAGGCCAGCGGAGGGGCATCCTTCTTCAATCCTTTCGCAGTCGAGCTCCCGGAGAAGTTGGATTTCCGGAATCCTAACGACTGGAAGAGATGGATAATCCGGTTGGAACGCTACCGCATAATCTCAGGACTCCATCTCCGGGACGCATCGACTCAGGTCAACACTTTCCTTTATGCGATGGGCAGAGAGGCAGAGGATGTTCTCTCCTCGCTCAACTTGACCGAAGATGAGCTTATCGACTACGATGTAGTCAAGACCAAGTTCGACACCCACTTCATTCCTCGGGTGAACATCATCTTCGAGCGAGCCAAATTCAACTCGAGAAAGCAAGAACCGGACGAGCCAGTGGAGGTCTTCATCACGGCCCTACATAAACTGGCGGATACTTGCGAGTATGGCTCGCTGCGGGACGAGCTCATCCGAGATCGCATCGTGGTAGGACTGCTCGACACAAAACTCAGTGAGAAACTCCAGCTGGACGCTCAACTTACATTGGAAAAAGCAACCACGACAGCACGATCGTCGGAGACAGTTAAGCGGCAACAGTCGGAGCTGCGCAACGCAAAGACTGGAAGCGACGTCCTCGAAGAACTTAAAAGACATCCGCGAGGAAAAAGCGGAAACAAAGATACCCAACGTAAGAGCACGTCGCAAAACCAAGGACGTCCTAACAGTTCAACGTGGACATGCCGATGGTGTGGCAGTTCGCAGAAGCACACCCAGCTTCAATGCTCTGCGAGAGGCAAGAAGTGTAACGCCTGCAAAAAGCTAGGCCACTTCGAGAGCGTCTGTTTTTCGAAGCATGCGATAGAAAATCGAAAATCACAAGCTCATGGGCATAGACTAAATGAAGTCTTCCTTGGCGAGCTGGTACACTCAAGAAACGGGAGCCCCTGGTTCATCACAGCTAAAGTGAACGACCGGGAAGTAACGTTCAAGGTGGATACAGGAGCGGACGTCACGGCTGTCCCTCCTAGCGTATGTGACGCGACAACCTTGGCAGCGCTGGAGCCAACAAGGACGGATCTTTTGGAGCCGGACACTCTCCACTCAGCACACTCGGCAAGTTCAAGGCATCTATAACCTGGAGTGGGCGGACAACCAGAGAGACGATCTACGTAACCGACCGGCTGAGATACCCTCTGCTTGGACGAACGGCGATTCAAGCCCTTGAGGTGCTGCCAAGCTTACAGGAAGTCAACGCTGACAGCAACATAGACTACGATCAACAACTGCACGCTAAGTACCCATCGCTTTTTCAAGGACTGGGGAAAATGAACGTCCAGTACAAGATCACCCTCCACCCGGACGCTAAGCCGTTTGCAATCACCTACCCGCGACGGGTACCCTTTCCGCTTGTACCCAGCGTAGAAAAGGAACTACAACGCATGCAAGACATGGACGTGATCGAACCAGTCGACCACGCCACACCCTGGTGCGCGCCCATGGTGGTTGCCAAAAAGCAAGATAACTCTATCCGGATCTGCGTGGACTACACTCAGCTCAACCCACAGCTGGTGCGGGAGCGCATCATCATGCCCACGGTAGAAGAGACCCTAGCAAGGCTTGCAGGAGCTACGGTATTTAGCAAACTCGATGCCAATTCCGGCTACTGGCAAGCACCACTAGCTCCGGAATCAAGGGAGCTAACCACCTTCATCACACCAGTGGGGCGTTTTCAGTTTAAGAGACTCCCGTTTGGCATCGCGACGGCGCCAGAATTCTTCCAGCGGGAGATGCTGAGGATTCTAGAAGGAATCCTGGGGCATGTTTGTCACATGGATGGCATTCTAGTTTTCGGCCGCGACAAGGCAGAGCACGACAGAAATCTCGAGGTGGTGCTCCGCCGCCTCCGTGACACCGGAGTGACCTTGAACTCCGCAAAGTGCGAGTTCGCCAAGAATCGTGTCAGGTTTCTGGGCCACATCCTAGACTGCAGAGGCATCGCGGCAGACCCTAAGAAAACCGAAGCGATTGTCAAGATGCCGGCACCGGAAAGCATGGCGGAGCTACGATCGTTTTTAGGCATGGTAAACCACCTCGGCAAGTTTCTACCTGACATCGCGGACAAGACTAAGCCACTTAGAGATCTACTACATCAGGATGCAAGCTGGCTCTGGAGCGAGCCTCAAGAAAAAGCATTCTGCGAGGTCAAAGATCTCCTGTGCAAGACTCCTGTCCTAACCTTCTATAAACCAGGAGCGCACCTGACGTTATCGGCAGACGCATCTTCGTATGGACTCGGGGCGGTCCTACTTCAAGAGGAGGAGAGCGGCAACAGACGCCCCATGGCATACGCGTCGAGAGCCATGACGCCCACAGAACAAAAGTACGCCCAGGTTGAAAAGGAGGCCTTGGCCATTGTCTGGGCGTGTGATCATTTTAGAACCTACTTGGTAGGACGAGTATTTCATGTCGAGACAGACCATAAGCCCCTGTTACCACTGTTATCGACAAAACGTCTCGACGAAATGACACCGAGGCTACAGCGGCTAAGAATGCGCATCTTCGAGTTCGATTTCACTATCTCTCACGTACCAGGCAAGAAGATGTACACCGCAGACGTCTTGTCCAGGAAGCCCCTAACAACGACAGACAAGTCTACGGTCACACCGAGAGACGCAGACAAGAGTGAAACATTCGTTCAAGAATACGAGATGCTGACAGTGGAGCTTCTTCCAGCATCTTTCTCCTTTCTGGAAAGGCTGAGGACTGAACTGTCCAAAGACCCTAGTACGGCAAAAGTTATGGAATACTGCCAAAAACAGTGGCCCGAGACAGACAAGCTTCCTCCAAACTTAAAGAAGTTCGCCAGTCTCGCAACAGACCTTTCGGTTGTGCAAGGTCTACTCATGCGGAACGACAGGCTGGTTATTCCCCCTCTTCTGCAAGGAGAGGTCCTAGAAAGAATACACTGTGGACATCAAGGTGTCGTCCGATGCCGTGCAAGAGCAAGGGATTCGGTCTGGTGGCCCGGGGTCAGCACAAAAATACAAGAATATGTAAGTCGCTGCCCTACATGCCAGCAATATCGACGAGCTCCTATGGACCACCTACTCCAAACTCCACTACCCGATCGCCCGTGGCAAGAGATCGGAACGGACCTTTTCCAGCTGAGAGGAAGAAGTATGTAGTCATCGTCGACTACTACTCGAAGTTCTTCGAGCTTGAGGAACTTCCACGAACGACAACGGAAGACTTGACCAAAGTCTCCAGTCAAGTTTTCGCAAGACATGGATGTCCGGAAGTTATACGCTCAGACAACGGTCCCCAGTTTGGATCGAGCGAGTTCCGGCGATTCGCGAACCATTGGGGAGCCCAACTGGTGACTTCTAGCCCATATTACCCCCAGAGCAACGGGGAGGCCGAAAGAGCGGTGCAAACGGCAAAGAACCTGCTGACGAAATCATCAGATGCGGCGCAAGCTCTTCTGG